>JAFVLL020018429.1:0-11913 GCA_021397915.2 Tor tambroides | reverse complement strand
GTATTGAGTGTAAATTATAGTTTTAATTCAAATTATTAAATGGATGCCACCTTATTGGGACAATAAAGCCC
The DNA here is from genome assembly GCA_021397915.2 of Tor tambroides. Lineage (NCBI taxonomy): Eukaryota > Metazoa > Chordata > Actinopteri > Cypriniformes > Cyprinidae > Tor > Tor tambroides. Next base: position 11,842 of record JAFVLL020018429.1, on the reverse strand, counting down.
TCCCTACACCTACCCTAACCCTACCCGATACTTTTATTTTTAACTTTTTGATTATTTCCTTCATTTTTATTGAAAATAAATGCCTTTCTGATGCGATATGAGATTTGAAAAGGGAGAAAAAAAGTTCGGCAAAAGGCGGGCTCGAACTCGGGTCGATCGCGTCAAAAAGCATGCGCCTTACCATCTACGCCACTGAACCTAACGTTGAACGAGCGTCTTTTTTCAGTGTTGACTAACCCAATCACACGTTAGTGGGCGGAGTTAGTGTAAATAGCCTTTGCCAACAAGGTGGGCTATTTGCACTTAGTGTAAATAGACACTCCGTAAAGTAAAATACATTGATTTTTTTTTTACATATTAAAATATATTTAAATATTAAGTGTACAAGATATTGAGACCACAAATTAATGACTGAAATGGGGGACCTACTTAATAAAACATGCCAACGAAGTCTTGGGAAGGAATTCTTAAAGCTGCAGTCTGTAACTTTTGGCACTCTAGCGGTTAATAAACAGAACTGCGTGCATTTTACAGAAGAACACTGTAGCTGTAGCACTGTACTGTAACACTTCTTTCTGTTATGACGAATCACACAGGTACCAGTCTACTCCGCAGCAGTACCTACCCAAACCAGTCTAAAATAGTCCGAATATAAACACTTATTATAGGTGTACCGTAGTGATTCAGGACAAGCTAGAAACACGGTTTGGAAAATGGATTCAAGGTGTACTCACTTATTATATAAATTTTGTAAATTTAGAATACAAAAAAAGTTACGGACTGCAGCTTTAATTTGTGGTAGCAATGGCTATGTTCAACTCTGTTTTAGTTTTCATGAAATTTTAGTTTGTAACACCTTGACGTTACCATGCAGCATGCACACTTACTAGAAAGGATGCGTCCTCACTAGGATGCAGCCTTTTGTTTGAGAAGCACCTATTGTCTTGTCTTGTTAGGCTGCCTCGTCATTCTTCTGCATTTCTCTTTGACACACGCCTAAGCTTCTCTCTTTCTTTCTTTCTTTCTTTCTTTCTTTTTTTAATGAAATCCTGTACAGATTATTGTTGTGTTCATTAAAAAAAAAAAACAGTTAGATCTGCTTCTTTCTTTGACATAATGTATAATAAGCTGTCATTTTTTATCTTGCAACTATATACAGTTATGCATTTTTGAGGGTGTGAAATAGTTTCATTAGAGCTTGCCCTTAAAAAATATTGGAATCAATAAGACATTTCTAATTCACACTGCCAAATGTAAATGTACATTGTGATGATGTCTTAATATACATTCTAGAGGGCCTTTATGATTGCCTCTCTCAAGTAATATCTCAATGTCTTTGTGTGTGTGTGTGTGTGTGTGTGTGTGTGTGTGTGTGCATGTGTGTCTGTAAGGACATCTCCCACCTTGCTCAAACTGTGTACAGCAGTGTATAGATTAGCCTAATTCCTGTCAGTAAATCTGTGCAGTGTGATGGGGTTAATCATTGAGCCTCACAGTACCTATCCCCCTCTCTCCCCGGTCCCGCTAAAACTGATGAGGGAAAAATTGGAAAGGATTAGGCTAATGTGATAGAAAAGCCCCTTAGCCAAGGACTTGTGTATCTATCCGGAGACAGCAGCTGGAGTGAGAAGGGAGTTTGTGTCACGACCCCAACTCATGGTAATCTGGAGAAAAAGCACACTATCTTTATGTGGCACTGGGGACCTGGCCGCAGCCCACTAGTTTTAGCAAGGATTCAAGTGATCTCAGTCCATTTTTAGTTTTATGATAATTTTAGGAGGGTTTTTTTTTTGTCACTAAGAAGCTTTGATTGTTATTGACCTCATTTTTGGATTAAAGGCAGTTTCTGTTTTGTTATAATATAAATTAGAATGTTTTAATATATTTATTTTAATGGCATTAAATCACAGAAAACCATTTAACGCGTGAGTGTTTATAATACAATGTCAGGAGTGATGGCAAATTTGACATCTTTCATTCTTCTGTACAACGTAATCTACCTCTCTTTCTTTCTCTCTCTCTCTCTCTCTCTCTCTCTCTCTCTCTCTCTCTGTCTCTCTCTGGCAAAATGGGAATTAAATACTTTATGAAAAGCTCCAACATATTTGCAAAAATCAGTGGTGGACAGTATTTTTCTTCACTTTTATTTCATTAGGCATTAGTACTAAATGCATGCATAATATATACATAATTTCACACTTTTTACGCTTTTTACTTTTTACTGTTATTTAATAAAAATCATTGTTGCCCTTTATTTTGAACTGAAAAAATCTACCTCCTCTGACTCTCTCCAATTTGTGAAAGAACTGATTCTTTTTAACGAACCTGTTGAAACAGTTCACAAAACTCACTGAACTATCCATTTGCGAATTGGGCTGATCCGATTGCAGCTGTTCTTGACTCAACAACACCAATACAGTGATTCATTCAAAGTGACTCAAAAAGAGTCAGCAAAGAACAAGAAGATAACAAAGCAGTTGATTACGGAGTTACATGTACTGTAAGACTAGCTTTGGTGTATCAACAGGATTTGAGAAGGGAGCAATGAAGGAGGACATGCCAAATCTTTCAGAACCAAAGCTAGGCCCCAAGTGGGGATAGTAGATGGGCGAGGAGGGTTTAGCCATCTCGTACCGCATAGAAATCTGATTACCAGTCCATTCCTGCCCAGTGACTGCCTGTCAACCTCGCTGTGGATGGCCAATATAGCGGCAATGCACAATTTGAGTGTAGAAGGCACACAACTGCCATCTAAGCACTCCTGTGAGTAGGACAAGATAACTGGAATTGAGCAAACAACTGGGTCCTTCTCCTTTGAGGTGCACCAGCTCTCAAAGACTTTCCATTTATAAGCATAGAAGTGTGTGGTAGATAGAGTTCTCACTTCAGCAATCGTTGTTAACACTTGTGGGCTGCAGACAGCTCTTTGTAAGCCGATTGTGAGCCCCAACACTGAAGGTGGTTGATGAGCATATCCCTTTATATGGCATTTTGGTAAGTCTGATCACTTAGAAAAATAATAGCACAGGCCACTTGATTTGACATATCATTCATGTCTGTAGTACAAACTGTGTGAGTTGAGTTACACAACAAAATGTAATACTTAGGTTTGGAAATCTTATTCTTATAAAACACCACTAAAACTTTATGTGTGTGTTTAATCCATTATACATGAGCAACATTATTCATGTCTTGTTCTCTCTCTGTTTTCAGGTCTGCTCATCGGTTCAGGATGTGCTCTGTATCCTCTAGGGTGGGACAGTGAGGAGGTCCGGCAGACATGCAACAACAGCTCAGATCAGTTTGAACTTGGTACGTCCTCATGTCACCCACATTCTGAAGTTCTCATACATCTTAAAATATCTGCATTAATTACACAGTGAGAGCATTAAAAACTTAATGCATTATGTCCAGCAGTTGACCTTGCTTAAAGAGATCCCTATAAAAATAAATTAATTAAATTAAATAAATTAATAAATAAATAAAAAGTACACATTAGCATACTTTTAAAAAGTGAACTTTGTATGGAAATAATACACTGTTAAAGAATATACTTACTTACTGAATGTAATGTTTTCAGACAATGAAAATATGTTATAGTTTAAATTATTTTGATCATAATTCAGTAGGACTTAAGTACCTTTTTAAGTATCTTTTTATGTAATTTCATAATTATTTATATTTGGTTAAATATACTGACAAGCATTTATGATGAATTAAAATGTACTGTAATGCATTTTACGTGCGTGTCATGTTTTTAATTTTATTTGTAATTGCACATTTGTAATGATGAAGTAGCAATTTAGAACATTTTAAATATATTAACTAAATATATTAAATTTTATATGTAATATAAAATAATGCACCACAGCTACATAACAAAACAGTTACATACATAAAACATGACTTAAATTGTGTTAAGAAACAGTCATGTTCTCTTTTTAAGTACACTGATTATAAATTATAAACGCAACACTTTTGTTTTTGCCCCCGTTTTTCATGAGCTGAACTCAAAGATCTAAGACTTTTTCTATGTACACAAAAGGCCTATTTCTCTCAAATATTGTTCACAAATCTGTCTAAATCTGTGTTAGTGAGCACTTCTCCTTTGCCGAGATAATCCATCCACCTCACAGGTGTGGCATATCAAGATGCTGATTAGACAGCATGATTATTGCACAGGTGTGCCTTAGGCTGGCCAAAATAAAAGGCTACTCTAAAATGTGCAGTTTTATCACACAGCACAATGCCACAGATGTCGCAAGTTTTGAGGGAGCGTGCAATTGGCATGCTGACTGCAGGAATGTCCACCAGAGCTGTTGCCCATGAATTGAATGTTCATTTCTCTACCATAAGCCGTCTCCAAAGGCGTTTCAGAGAATTTGGCAGTACATCCAACCGGCCTCACAACCGCAGACCACGTGTAACCACACCAGCCCAGGACCTCCACATCCAGCATCTTCACCTCCAAGATCGTCTGAGACCAGCCACCCGGACAGCTGCTGCAACAATCGGTTTGCATAACCAAAGAATTTCTGCACAAACTGTCAGAAACCGTCTCAGGGAAGCTCATCTGCATGCTCGTCGTCCTCATCGGGGTCTCAACCTGACTGCAGTTCGTCGTCGTAACCGACTTGAGTGGGCAAATGCTCACATTCGATGGCGTCTGGCACTTTGGAGAGGTGTTCTCTTCACGGATGAATCCCGGTTTTCACTGTACAGGGCAGATGGCAGACAGCGTGTATGGCATCGTGTGGGTGAGCGGTTTGCTGATGTCAACGTTGTGGATCGAGTGGCCCATGGTGGCGGTGGGGTTATGGTATGGGCAGGCGTATGTTATGGACAACGAACACAGGTGCATTTTATTGATGGCATTTTGAATGCACAGAGATACTGTGATGAGATCCTGAGGCCCATTGTTGTGCCATTCATCCACGACCATCACCTCATGTTGCAGCATGATAATGCACGGCCCATGTTGCAAGGATCTGTACACAGTTCCTGGAAGCTGAAAACATCCCAGTTCTTGCATGGCCAGCATACTCACCGGACATGTCACCCATTTAGCATGTTTGGGATGCGCTGGATCGGCGTATACGACAGCATGTTCCAGTTCCTGCCAATATCCAGCAACTTCACACAGCCAGTGAAGAGGAGTGGACAACCTGATCAACTCTATGCGAAGAAGATGTGTTGCACTGCGTGAGGAAAATGGTGATCACACCAGATACTGACTGGTTTTCGGACCCCCCCAATACAGTAAAACTGCACATTTTAAAGTGGCCTTTTAATGCGGCCAGCCTAAGGCACACCTGTGTAATAATCATGCTGTCTAATCAGCATTTTGATAATCTATCCACCTCACAGGTGTGGCATATCTCGGCAAAGGAGAAGTGCTCACTAACATAGATTTAGACAGATTTGTGAACAATATTTGAGAGAAATAGGCCTTTTGTGTACATAGAAAAAGTCTTAGATCTTTGAGTTCAGCTCATGAAAAATGGGGGCAAAAACAAAAGTGTTGTGTTTATAATTTTGTTCAGTGTACATTTACATGGCCTTTTTAATTGTTATATTATCAACATTTCATATCATCAACAACGGTTTTTATTAAATATATATTTTAAGATTTAAAGGATACTCCATAACATTCAATACAAATAAGCACACTTTTTGTTTTAACAAGGGATAGTTCACCCAAAAATGAAAATTCTGCTGCATATCTCCTGTTTTGTTGTACACCATATCTTTCGTATCTGACTGGTTAGAACAGTAACGGCACCAATTCACATTTAAACCAGTAAAAAAGTATTAGCAATAGTAATATCTTTCTTGACTTAGCAAATACCACTAACTGTTACAACATAAAATATGCATCACTATGAAACTAGAAGGATAGAATGCAAATGACCGTTGCTTCAGAACTCTGATGTGATCCTGACAAAGTACTCAGAACTAGAGAGCATGTTTTGCATTCAGCGCCCAAACTACTCTAATTCAAATGACATACTGTGTTCACATTAGGCAAATCCCAGACCTCAACTATTTTTAAGAAGGAATATTTTTCATAATAAAAAAGTATTGTGTTACTATTTCAAAGAGCTATTTAGAGTGAAAACAGCTTCATGATTTCAAAGTAAGAGAAAGCATTATAGTGTAACCTCAAGTGGGTATGTCTTAAAAGAATTGGGAGGAATTGAGAGTATTTTTATTTCCTGAGGTTGTCTGCTCTCACTCTGAGGAGCTTTGCTATTGTAAAGGTTGCACATAATTTAAAGCTAAGAGCAAATGTGACAATGTTGTTTGAAATGTTTGCTGCAATAATGAAACAAACAAATGTCACACACAAGTTTTGTCTCTCACCATATGAGTGTTGCTTTAAATGAGACATCAAGGGGTTTTGTTTCTTTGACATACCTGTAGGGAACTTGTAACAGTCCTTAATAAATGTCTCAAGGTCTTCCTTTCTGTCTTTCTTTCTTTCAAGTTATAAAACCTCTAATACTAATCAGATGAGGTAGGGAGAACTGTTTCAGCCTGTAAAAATACAACCAATCTCCATTTTATTTGAGATTGTACAAACTTTGTAGGAAATGAGAGAAAACTGATGAGATCAAAATGGCAGAAAGGTTTAAATTGTTAATCATGGTATTCCAGAAATATTTCATTTTTGATCACCATGGATGATCTGACCTAAATTTGAGAACAAAAAATTATGAAAAAATATCTTTAAAAAAATAAAATAATAAAATAAAAAAATTGGTAACAAAGCAATTTTGAGCAAAATATAGTCAGTTCAATAGGAACTGGCCAAATGAATGGACTTCCAGTGGCAAATAAATTTCCCTAAGGGAATTTTACATTGAGTTCAAGTTTGGTGATTTTTGACAAATTCACACAGCAAGCCTCTTGGTTTGGCAGTGACCTCTGTGTGATCAGAGATACATAACTTGGCAACAAAGCAAAACTGAAGATCCATAATAAACAAGCTGTGTCTAATCATTCAGTTTTGAGAGTCTGTTTGAAAAGCAGTTATTTAGGGTTAGTTGCTAGTTGGCAGAATAACTTTGAATGTTTATATCATCTTCATTATTCCTATATCACTGATCGCATTTTGTCACATCCTGTCCCAGTTTCACTGAGCAATGTTAAATCCTTAAATTGAAATTTGAAATCGCTGTTTCCTCGTGATGTGGAAATTGAAACCACTGTGTGCATTGCAGGGTAAAAATAAAAACATAAAATATCATTACTTTAAATAAAATAAACATTACTTTAAATAAAATAAACATTAACTGAAACAAAATATTTAATATATATATATATATATATATATTATTTTTTTTTTTTTTTCAACTTTTTGCCAAGGCTAACAAAATAATAATAATAATTACAAGAAAATAAACAAAATTCCTAAACATTTTATTAAAAATAAAATGAAAACAAAAATATAAAAATATAGTGTAAAATTTTTGTAATATCAAAATATTAACAAAAAAATATAATAGTACATCAGTGCTAAACTAACAGTAATTCACTTAACACAGCATGTGCCAAGGAAACAGGAGCAAATTTTTGTGTCTAGACTAACTGGTTAAAATTTTATTATACTTTAGGATCGTTAATTCATATGAATATTAGGAGATTTTAGAAATATTAAGAATCAGTGGTGAGTGACCTCTTTAAATTGGTATGCTGAGTGCTACGTGCTATGAGTAATGTGTACCTGCTTTTTTATGCCAAAAAAACTTACATAACAACATACTTTTAAAATTAGCTTTGCTTGAGAAAATATGAAAATACAGTTAAAGTGCAACAATACACTATGATTTTCACTCAACAAAAGCACATTTCTCCTTGGGTGAGAAATTCGCCGACAGATTTTCTTGCACATGAAATCACCCACATGCCAACAAACCAATGAGAATGTGAAACAATAATGACGATTTATAACAATAGGGTTTAGGCGCCAAAGCTGTTGTGGATCCGCTCACCCTAATCCCTCCATAAGTGGCACAGATTTGAAGAAAAAGAGTGACAAATAAATATGTTATGTACAGTTACATATGTATTCATAACATTTTATTATGTAAGCTTTATGTTACACCTCAAATGACATGAGAATTTATAGTAATGATAATATTAATTAGCCACTCCCCGAACTCCAAGATGGCTTGGTTATTCAATACATTTGTAGCTTATTATGGACTGAACACCCCTGTTTAGAATATTCCTAATCGGTGTGCCAAATTTCACAACTTTTTAGCATGTCTTTCCATAAGCTACAAAACATCGCATACCATATCTTCATAAACTTCATCCATCACACATATGATCCCTTCATTCTTTGACATTTGAAGCTTTCAGAAGTTCATGCAGTGTTCATGCATTTATGTCAGTGCTCTTTCTCTCTGATTGTCTTCAGGCTCTTGTCAGATCGGCTGGGCGTACTACTGCACTGGGGCCGGCGCCACCTCAGCCATGTTGCTGTGCACCTGGCTCGCCTGTTTCGCAGGGAAGAAACAAAAGCAATACCCGTACTAGAAGAACCGACCTCAACTACAGCCTGAACCACAGCAGGACAGATGCCTTAGACTCAGTGGAGACCGGCTTTGCAGCCAATGGCATGACGGCTTTCCTCCATTAATGCATTAAAGACTCAAAATGCTCATATGGACATTTGTGTGATTAAAATGAGCATGCACTTTTCAAAGAGACATGACTTTTGGCAGTACTTCCTCTGCTCTCTAGAAAAAAACTAGAGAGTATTTAACATGAAAGGACCAATTATTGTGTGTGTGTGTCTTTTTTTTATGTCCACTGTTGTGAATATTACAAGTGTGCTTGTTTTTTTTTTTCTTCTTTCTTTCTCTGGAATTGATATTGTAAAATTAAGCTTTGGTTTAGATGTAAAACAGACACTTTAGATGAAGTCTGTATATATATATATATAAAGTATTAATATTACTATGCCCTGAAATATGCCTTACATATATAAATACTATACTTTAAAAACTATAACGCATTAAAACTGAAGCTGGCATTTAAAAATGTTTAATTGATTAAAATTATATTTAGTTACATTTAAGAATTAAATGAAAATTAAATAATTTGTCGGCACCAATAGCCAAAAACTCCAAAAATAAATCTTAAAAAAAAAAAAAAAAATTAATGATTTAAAAACAAAAATTTAGTTGTACTGGTATGTTGTTATGGACAGTGGTGAAATATAGTTTAGTAATCCTTATCTAAAAATATTTGACCACTCCAGAATAAAGTATTCCAGAGTCTTGTTATAAAATTTATTTATTGTTTATGTAACAGTATATAATTATGTGTATTAAAAATAATATTAAGCATTATATATACAGACTTCATGTAAAGTGTTATTAAAAAGATATATTCATCATTATTGTGGAGTGTTTATCCATTGTGAATTGCAATAATATTCATGGTTAATATCTATATATTGCCTTTTTGTTTCAAAGCTTGATCATTTTTACATTAATGTATGCTTGAAATATAGAGTACAATATATGTTCTGATGAAATATGACTCATTGACATATTGCGTTAAAAAGACAACAAAGCGGAATCATTGCTTATTTGATTCATCTTGTGTTTGTGAATAAAATCTGTTTATCAACATTTTAGTTTTTATGTTAATCAGACATAAAATATTAGCTTATAAGAAAATATTACACACACTACAGTACATTAACTCTCTCTCCACAGATGTGTCCACATTAGTTGTTATGAGGATTTAGGTATCTACTCAGCTACAACCGTTCTTCACACGGAATTTTTTATACACCATTTGCATAATGATGGTTATCAAAAGTCAATATGAAATGACATTTTCAGCTAAGTATACCTCCAAAATCTGACATATTTCAGAGTAAAACAAGACACTCAATGGAATTAAAGTAGGTTGGGACTTCATTTTATCCATCAGGATTTGATTGGAGTGTTCCATGTTAGTTGTTACATTTGATAAAAAATTGTAAGGTACTTTATGCTTTCTTTGGAATAATGTGCAGCATTTAATGTTTATGTTAAATCTTATTCCAAGTGAATCTAATATCAGTTGGTAAGCAGGTACCGCTAACTGTGTATGTGGTGTTTAGAATTCATATCCCAAGCTCACACACTCATTAGTGGGGCATGAAGCTGCTCCTGTGATCTGTTCCCGTAATGATAATACCCACGATACCTTACACACACAGAGGAAACCTCTATGTCGCTTTCATTCTCACTTCTAAGAGATCCTGTTCTTTTGGTGCTAAGTGTCTTGCAGTTCTGTGTAAGATCTTTTTCTTCCATTGATATTGCTGGAGATTGTTGGAAGTTTGAGGTGCGCAGCATGACACATTGGGGTCAAGTGAACAGAGCACTTCACTCCTCTATTATCTCAGCTTGACATCTTACCATTGGCAGACAGTGAGAGAAGATACAGCAAAAAGACTGTTTGATATCGTTACAGCCATTATATGCAGCAGTTTCACTGAACACATTGCTATTATTAGCCCTGACATGTGAAAGAGATGTGAGCGTGCGATTTCTGATGCTAATAAATGTATAATAAATACCTAGCTGGGCCAATGACATATAATTAAGCATATTAAAAGAATACTGTTGCTCAGACTACTTACTTAAAGTGTTTTCACATCAGCAAAACTTAGTAGGAAAAAAGGTCCATTGTCTATTGTTAGTGGTGTAACAATGTATGATGTGCAACCCATGCAGAAATTACTTTTAAGTCAAGTCAAGCCAAGTCAAGTCACCTTTATTTATTATTTACTTTAGTTGACCTAATACAGCCTAGCAATCCTTTAATGGATTTGAATTATAGAAATGTGATAGTGTGTTGTGTGTATGCCAGGTTAAGGAAATGGGTCTTTAGGCTAGATTTAAACTGAGTGTGTGTCTACTGAACACCGCTAGGTAGATTATTCCAGAGTTTAGGAGCTATAGGAAAATGATCTGCCACCCGCAGTTGATTTTTATATTCTAGATATAATCAAATTGCCAGAGTTTTGACATCGCAGTGGACATGAAGGACTATGATGTGATAAGAGCTCACTCAAGTATTGAGAAAATAAACCATTTAGGCCTTTATAATTGTTCCTGGTTCTAGTAAGAACTCTAGCTCCTGCATTTTGGACCAGCTGGAGTTTGTTTGAGCGTGCAGAGCAACCACCCAATAAAGCATTACAATAACCTAACCTTGAGGTCATGAACATATAAATTAATGTTTCTGCACTTGACATTGAGAGCATGTCAATTTTTTTTTTTTTTTTTTTTTTTTTAGATATTAAGATGTAAAAATGTGGTTTTACAAATGCTAGAAACATGGTTTTCAAAGGAAAGAAATAAGAATGTTATCAAATAGCACACATAGGTTCCCAACTGATGACAAATAATTAACAGAGTAGCCATCAAGTGTTCGACAGTGTTTTAGGTTATTACATGCAGAGGTTTTTGGTCCAGTAATTAAAACCTCTGTTTTTTTTAGAATAGGAAATTACTTGTCATCCATTTTTTTATATCAACTATGTATTTCATTAGTTTTGCGAATTGGTATGTTTTATCGGGCCGCGAAGAAATATAGAGCTGAGTATTATCACCATAACAGTGAAAGCTAACACCTGTAAAGAGTCCACTGAAGGCGAGCGTAGTGATGAACCCAAGTGCAGTTTATTTACAACGTGAAATCCAAAATCCAAACATAATCCAAACAGTCTTGACTTGAAACAGACTTGACATGAAACAGGCTTGACATGAAACAGGCGTGGCATGGCATGAACAGACTAGACTCACCGACAGCAGGTAACAACATTAAT
>JAFVLL020018428.1:0-18256 GCA_021397915.2 Tor tambroides | reverse complement strand
CTTACTAGGCATACTGGAAACTTCCAGGCAGGTGTGTTGAGGCAAGTTGGAGCTAAAGTCTGCAGGACACCGGCCCTCCAGGACCGAGTTTGGGCGCCCCTGTTCTAAGGATTACTCTGTCTTGCCCATGCCGTACCTGTTTGCCATTGTTCGACCCTGTTTATGACCACGTCTCTGTCCAAATAAAGCTTTGCACATGGATCCGTGCGTCTCACGTCTTGTTCGCCCCGTTACACATAAGGCAGAAAATATATTTTGTAATTTGTTAAATAATATGTAAATGATCACTGCGTTATTCATATAATTGATTTATTTATTACCTGGAGATGACTTGAGAAACACATATAATTCATATATTGTCGCAGTTGTGTGTTTATTGTCTACATGTTTCATCAGTCAAAACGTTTCTGCTTTATTCAGCTCAGCCACAGCAGCCACTGGATGCCTTTGTCCATATTAGGGATTTCCTGGCATGTCACAAGTTATTACTTTTATGAGTCCGTTTTGGACTTTCTGCATGAGAGCGCCCCCCCTGGCTTCGAGTATGAACGAAACATTCACTGCATGAGAGTACAACCCCTACAAATACAACTCATTATCTACACTAAACACTTTAAAAGATACGCACATGTAGATGTGTGTGAAAGATGTTTTCTCTGTTTTGAAGGGATGAACATTATTTAAATTGTACCATTGTGTTTTTGCATCAAAATTTGTTAATACTTTACTATAGGTTAGGGGTGGATAATTTTATCAGTTGTTTATTACTCATGCAACAATACATGTTACTGTTATACTTTTCATATCCATTGCTATATAGGATATGATAACTTTGTCTAGTGCTCTTACGAATGTTTTGGTATGACTTTGTGAAAATTTAACTACTATACTAAGTGAAATAGCATCGACTTCTTCATGGTGTGTTTGCATATTTCATTCATTCTGTAACTTATTCTAGATCTGTGTACTAGTAATAAATGCTACTGTTTTTGATAGTGCTGATAATGTTTCTGACAGATTATATTGTGATGTTTTTTGCATTTGCTTTACTCAATGTAGTATCCTGTCCATGGGCTTTTTTGATTACTGTCAGTTTAAGTGCTGTCAATGCAGTGTTGCCAGATATTGCTATGAAAATAAATAAAACCCAAAAAATAAACAAAAGATAAACTGAAATTAGTTCAAATATTTTGTAAATAAGATAATATAAAGATATCGCTAACCCTAAACTGCAACTTCCCACTTTATTAACTTTCTAAAGTGTCAAATTACGTGGAAAATATAAGTCCTCACTCACGACTCTCTCAAGAGAGTGTCTCGCAGTTCACCATGGTGTCTCGCAGCGACCAATTTCATACCACGGACGCTAAACAATATTGCAAACTTTCTAAACTGAACATACATACATGCAGACACTTCTATGAAGAGTTTTAAACAGAAAATTAGTCATTAAGAGAACAAATTTAATTTTTGAACATTAAAAATATACCAAGCTTCAGACCTTGGTGACCTCATAGCTGTCTACAGTCATGGAGACAACGTCCAAAAACGTGGGAAGACAAAGAGAAAAGGAGATGATATTGATCAAGCTCAGGAGAAGAGGGTCAAATGAGGAGAGAAAGCCAGTGAATCTACTGTCTCAGATGTAAATGGGTTTTTTGGCTGCCGTTAGATCACAATTGGTTCCATACTGCCGTGCTCTTCTGCCTTTGTGAGGTTTTTCGGTTTGATTACGGCTCTCATGACAGCGCTGTTTAAATGAGAGACAGAGGAGTACTGGCACATATTCTCCCACAGATAAAGTGGGAATAAAGTTGGTTTGGAAAGGAGGGGGCGCTCTGAATTCTTTCCTTGGCTGCGCGCAGACGCGAATCAGGCTGTTAAAGACATCTATCTGTCTCTCATCCCTCTGTCCGGGTCTGTTTCTCATTCGCAGGGAATGTGGCGTCTGTTGAGAACAGGAGTCTGGCCTTCCACACGGACACACACGCACATATTCGTTCATTTGTTTATGCACACATTTGGAGCCACGGCCATTATTGACTTATTCATGCGTGTGTTTATTTCCAGAGCACTCTTTACAGGGTTTATAGGGTTCACTTGGGATTCTCCCACATTAGCTGAATCTCTCTAATTCAACATGAATGCCACTCTGCTCTATGCCTGCCAATGACTTCTTCCCAGTGGAGTTCCATCATTCCACCTTCATTCATTCTTACCAATGGCCGGTCAATGGATTGACCAGCCCTAAACTCATGGTTTTGTGGCCTGGGCAAAACACTGTAAGTTGATCATTGAGACCACTGCATCACAACCCAATGGTTTCAATGATCTACTTTGTGATGTTTTCAGGAAATGCAGCCCTGGTCAGGATTCTCAAACAACAACAACAATGTTTTGAATGCACCGCTGAGATTTTTTGGGGAAAATCAACCTTGCTTGAATATCTCTGCATATTAGGTTGGGATACAAACAGATTTTTACCATCAGTTCTCAGATATGCTTAATTTACAAGTTGTCTCAAACGTTTCTCCTAAAGTTCTTTTGAAGAAATGTAGACACGAACAAGGCATTTTTTGACAGGCTAAAGGTCCTTGCACACTGAGTTCGAAATTTTCGCATTTTAAAAAATAAATACAACCTCACGTGGTGTCAATCACATTTACACATTTCCTCTGAAAATTATAAAAAAATTCGGATCGGGTTCGATTTTCTGCGTTTTTTGCATCCGTAGCAAGCATTTTGAGAGGTCTTTTGACAATTCAGAGCCACCGTACAAGCGAACGCCAAAATCCAATGGCGTCTGACAAGTTGATCCACTTTGTCTTACAGCACAAAGCACTGTATAGGTCTTTGCACACTGAGTTCACAGAAATTGGTGGTCTTCTTTTTGATATGTGGCTCCGGTATCAAAGCATCAAACTGAGCCACTGACATCCTGAAGTAAACTTTGAATCGCCTGTGATAATCCCGCAGCTCCTTAATAAGGAGGTGGGACTCTCCTTCCTCTCTGTATCTCAGGATTGGATGGACCCAGTATTTCCTTTCTTTTTCTCTTTTTAAGAAGAGAGTGGAAAACAAAATCATCATCACTGCTTGAAGACTATTTTGTATTTTTTTGCGAATTTTTCTCACAATGGATTAATTAATATGTGTCGGATTCAGTGTGCAAGGTTTCTGTGCGTGACGAATATTTAGAATGATGAATATCGGACATATGAAATATGAAAATTTCAGACTCAGTGTGCAAGGACCTTATATAGAGTATAGAGCTGTCTGCTTGTGAAGGTGCGATGTATTGAATTCTGTTTCTGGGTCCAAGCCTCCGTTATCCTAAGAGTCGTTTATAAGAGCTTTTCTTTTAAACTAAGCTTTCAAAGGTGTATAGTGTACATTATAGTCTTCAGGCTAATGGTGTACCAGACACCAATATTTTAATGATACAGAAAAGATGAATCACTGTCTGGCCACCTGAGATTTCAATATGGAGATAAAGGTTAGAATCAAGATTTTTGGGTAGTGAGTGTATATTAGCACCATTTTTTTTTTTTTGATTGCTTCTAGGATCTGATAGCACACTCTGAGCCGTAAACACTTACGTGTGACATCAGATTTAACAGCTGAACATAATGAATGATGAGAAATATTCATTTTAGATCTCTAATGATTTTTGATTACAGACTTTGGTATCCTGCCAAACATTTTTAGACATTTTAGAGATCTTTTCTGAAACGCTGGAGGAGACACATCTGAGATGACTTTTTTAGTGATATTAAAGAGATCTCATTTGTGATTATTCCTTCCTATGGGTTTCGTCTCAATCTTTGGTCTGAATCTATGGGAAAACGTAAGGTAGGTCCACATTTCTTCGAACAAAGACAGCCCAATTAAGTCAGTTTGAGTTAGGGTCTGTGCGCCGGAGAGAGGGGCGGAGAGATGGAGCGCCGAAGAAAGAGGCAGTCCATAAAAGCAGTCTAACGAAGGGGGAAAAGGAGGGAAAATAGAGGAAGAGGGGTAAAAGAGGAGAGCTCGAGCGACTTTGTAGCCGAAGCGAAGCAACTTCTCTTTTTTTTAGCTCCTCAATGGGAAGACATATGAAATATTAATAACAGCTCTAGCCATCGACTTCAGAGGCCTGCGCAAAAACTTAGTGTCTAATGAGACTCAGCTCATGAATTGCTAATGAGGATGCTTGGAATGTGTGTTTTAAGTGTTTGTGTGTGTGAGCGTGTGTGTTGCGATGGGGGGAGGGGTCATTTGGTTGTGTGTGTGCGCTCGGGGGTGTGTATGGGGGGGTTGAGGAATGCAAAGTCTTTGGGAGACTTAACAGAGAACTTCATTAAAAAGCTGAAGTCTATACACACACACACACAGAGTGAATATTCAACAGCCTCACATGCATACACACTCGCATATCACTTAATATACATCTATGACCGATTCCTAAAGATCTATAGGCAAAATATTTCTTGCCACAAAGCAGGGAATGCCCTGGCATACATAATAAAGTATTTTTTAAATATTTCATTCAAATACTGTGACCTTAAACATACCACCTACACTTTAGAAAACTCTTTAATGAAAAATATCAGAAAATTCTGTTGAATTTTACATGTGTTCCAAATGACTGGCATATTTCTTTTGAATACGTTACATTAGAAAAAAAATGCTACAAAGTTTCATCAAATATATATACAGTGCCCTCCATAAGTATTGGAACAGTAAAGACAAAATTGCTCTGTTGGCTGTGGAGTCAAGACATTTGCAAATATGATTAAAAGATGAATACGAGACAAAACTACAGAATGTCACATTTTATTATTAGCCGTTTCAACACATACATGTTTTACCAGATAAAAAGAACAGCACTTTTAGAGTTCATCCCACTCAATGATGTGAGCATAAGTATTGGGACAGTTGAACATAAGGCAGATATAAAAGATTAAAAGCTATTATTTAGTTGCAGATCCCTTGCGCACAATCACAGCAGTGAGTCTGTGACCCATAGACATCACTAGACTCTTGGTCTCAGACTCTTGAAATACTTTTCCCAGCCTTTAATGCAGCCAATTCCAATTGTTGCTTGTTTTGGGGAGTTTCTGCCTTTACTCTCCTCTTCAGCTGGTGAAATTCATGTTCAATCAGATTTAAATCTGGAGATTGACTTGGGCAATCTAAGACTTTCCATTTCTTTGCCCTTATAAACTCCTTGACTGAACTGGCAGGGTGTTTTGGGTCATTGTCCTGATGCAATATGAAGCACTTCCCAATGAATCTGGTGGCATTTTCTTGAATATTGGTAGGCAAGATGGTTTTGTACCCTTCCAAATTCATTCTGCTACTGTCATCATACATTAAGTCATCAGTAAAGTTGAGAGGGCCTGTTCCAGAGACAGCCATGCATGCCCATGCCATGACACCACCTCCACCATGCTTTACAGATGAGGCTGTATGCTTGGGATCATTGCAGTTCCCTTTTTTCTCCACATTTTTGCTTTCCCATCACTTAGATAAAGGTTCATCTTTGTCTCATCGGTCCATAAACACAGTTCCAAAACTCTTCTGGCTCACCTTTGTGCTTTTTTGCAAACTCTAATCTTGCCTTTCTATTTTTGGTGCTGGTCAGAGGTTTGCATCTTGCTGTGTAGCATCTGTAATTCTGTGTCAAAGTCTCCTGAGGACAGTAGATTGTCAGAGCATCACCCCAGCTTTCTGGAAGTTGTTGGTGATTTTACAGACACGTCTTTTAGGGTTCATTTTCACAGCTTTTATGATTTGTCTGTCATCAACTACTGTTGTTTTCTCAGCCGATCAGGTCGTTGTTGGTTGCTGGTGTTGCTGGTGGTTTCCAAACTCTTGATTTCTCCATGCCCTTTGTTTTTGCTATAGCTCTAATTGACTTCCTCTTTTCTTTTAGCATCCAAATTGCTTGCTTTTCTCTCAAAGTCAGCTCCCTCATCTTCATCCAGGTTTGTGTGTGTCATCATCAAATGCAAGATTCAGAATACAGAATTAATGGATATAACTGATATGACACATTCCCTGCTTTTAATATCTGAAGAATTAATGCAACAGGACATAACTGATTACTCAGAAAGACCTGTGAGGCAACTTTTCCAATACTTATGCTCACGTCAGATAGGGGGATGAAACTCTAAAAGTGCTGAACTTCTTAGCTGGTAAAACATCTGTGTGTTGAAGCATCCAATAATAAAATGTAACATTCTGTAGTTTTGTCTCATATTCATCTTTTAATCATATTTGTAAATGTCTTGACTCCACAGCCAACAGAGCAATTTTGTCTTTGCTGTTCCAATACTTTTGGAGGGCACTGTATATATATATATATATATATATTCAACACACTACTGCAGAACTGTTACTAAATTAAAATATTCAAACCTTGCACAGCGTGCAAAATGTGAATATGCACAAGGACAAAAGAGATTTGTGAGTTTCAGAGAAGGGCAAGATCTTCAGTGTACAGTAACTTAAATGTCAGTCTGTTCCTCACACAACTGTCATGACTTCAGAAGACATGACTTCAGTAACTTTTATTCATTTTTGAAGCTCAACAGTCTCAATACTCATTCGCATTCATTGTGAATAATATCTGCTTTTGTTTTCCACAGAAGAAAGCAATCTTATGGGTTTGGGATGGTGAAGATGGTGAGTACATGACGCTATGTTTTTGGAGGCATGAACCGTTCTTTCCTAAATCTAAAACTGATCTAAAACCTTATGATCATAATATCAGGAACCACTGATGTTCTCAAGCAGCCCAGTGAGAAGACAACAAGCCATGTGGACTGTGTTAAATCAATTCTTTTTCAATGGGCAGTAAAGTCTCAAGATACAGTGACATCGTGTTGAGTCAGAAGACACAAAATCTGACCTCATTTTTGACCTCTTTTGACCTGAATGTACAGTACAGTAATATAATGAGCCTATGTGTGTGTTTTCTGGCACAGTTATACAAGTGTGTATGCATGCAGCGTTACTGTGACTTGGAGAGTCTGAAGTCTACATGCACTGAAGCGCTGAGGTCTGCTTATGCACATGTGATGGAGAAATTATGTGTCAGTGTGGGTTTATTCATATATTCAGGATAAACGTTGGCCTGCGATATTCCTCTCTTCTATATGTCTGTGTGTGAGTGTGTGTGTCTTTCCGCCTGAGTGGCGCTGTCGGTGGGCATCGCTCAGATTCAGCTCGGCAGATCATTAACAGAGACGGGAGGAGAGAGAGAGAGAAAGAGAGAGAGAGCGATTGGCTTTGTTTAGAATGGAATACTAGCATACTGCTTAGTATGCAGTATACTATGAAAATTATTTTTAAATAGTGTATGAATCTGCACACCATGCACCATCAGAATTGTAAAAATGATTCACTTTTATATTATGACCAAAAAATAAGTCAGTTAAGTTAAAAATCACAGATGTTGTATTATTTCTGGTTCATTGGAATACATCGGGCGCCCCACTGCATTGTGGGATACAGTGTGCCACGCATATTTATATACTGCACATTTTGGCAAATGAAGTAGGTCATCCGGGTATTCTATACATACATCATTTTGCATACTGTGCTTAGTATATGTAATACAGAAATAGTAGGAGGAGAAATAGTATGTCATTCTGGACGCAGCCACTGGCTTTGGGCTTCTCATTATCTGTCTTGAGAGGAGAAGAACGCAGGCCGGCCAGCTCACTGTTCACAGTCACGCAATTACAGCCGCAAACACACAGCCGTCTCTCCACATATCCATCCAATTCGCAAACTCATTTCAATTTATGTCTTTGAGTGTCTCCCAATCATGGTTTTTAAAGGTTTAATGTTTTTCCTCTCTCACTGGCTACATTCAGAGTAGCATACTAACACACTGCTCTTACTATTTCTACATTTATATACATTCATATTTTGGTTTAAAAAAAATAAATCAGCATCTTAGAATGATTTCTGAAGGATCATGTGACACTGAAGACTAAGTAATGATGCTAAAAATTCAGCTTTGATCACAGGAATAAATTACATTTTAACATACAGTATATTACAACAGAAAAAAGTTCAAACAGAATTTTAAATTGTGATAATATTTCACAATATTACTGTTTCACTGTATTTTTGTTCAAATAAATGCAGCCTTGGTGAGCAGAAAAGACCTCTGGGGAAAAAAATTGTATTCCTCAATGCAACGCACTTGACTTGACCTTCTATTTTAAAACAAACGAAATGGAAGCAATTACCACCACGGGTTTAATTTAAATCTTTAATTTGACTCATTATTTAATCCAACTGCCTCAAGTAGACATTTTTCCACAAATTAGCAAAATAACTGTTTAATTTAAAAAAATAAAATAAAATAACTGAACACTACACACAAGCACAATTGTTTAGCACTGTATAACAACAGCAGTTACTTTTTTTATTAAATTTAATTAAATATAATATTTATTAAAAATAGTAGGCACACATGTTCACTGCACAGTATGCAGGAATCAGTTATATTATATTATATTATATTATATTATATTATATTATATTATATATTATATAATATAACAAACCCACTCTGCCATCAATAAAGAAATTTAAAAAAAAAAAAAAAAAGTGTTCGTAAGAGTTAATGAATTGTGAATAGGACTACACTGGTCAGAAAACAAACAGGAGGATGAAGTCAAATATTATTTATGTTCCTGTGGAGCTGTAGATTCAGAATATCTGAATACGGTAAGAATACCTAGTATAGCTAAAGCAGCTGTTGTTTATGCTTTATGGTAATATTTTATTTACCATAAAGTATACGTTTTATGAAAAAAAATCATAATGTGAGGTTATCAAACGAAATAGTATGGTATGCAGAGCTGAAATGGCGTCACTTAAGAAATGAAGCTCCTAAATCTCTCTGCTTTTGACAGCGATCTAAATCATCTCAAACAGTAAAAAGGACTGTTTCAAGTACATGTCTGTCTCATTTCAATTCTACCACCCCTCTTCCAACAGCCTTTTTCCTCTTTTTAATTCCCTCATGGTTTTCTTTTCCATCCCTCTTTCCTTGGCACTAGTTAATACGCAGATTAATGTTACTATTAACACACTGATGGAGTCCGATGGCAAGCCATCAAAGACAATAAAGATGCTTAATGGAATCCAGCATTTGATGTAGTCAAAATTTGGGGTTAGGCTATAAATCAATAGAGACGGTAATGCAACCAATTTAAAAAAATAAGTGTGTGAATGTGTATGTTAGAGCAATAGACAGAGAATGTTTGGTTACCAACATTCTTCAAAATATATATATATTAAAACTAATACAGGTTTGGAATGACATGAATGTGAGTAAATAATAATAGAAGTGAACTATCCCTTTGAGGAATATGTTCATGATTCCTAATGGATTTTCTATAATAATTTGAAACTAATCCTTAAGGATCCTCTAAAGTTGGGTGCACATATCATTTACAACTGTGCAACTATCGTTTATGCCAGACTGTATGGATTATAAAAGACTTTTGTCACAATTGACCACCAACATCTGATAAAAACATCACTTTTGGTAGTCTGACAAAGTCAAGAAAAAGTGGATGACCGGTGGATGCATTGGTCACACTGGAAATAGAAGGTCAGCGCACTGCATTGTGGGATACACCGTTGCACGCACTGAGCTCTGTTGTGTATTACACAGTTTGGAAAAATTTAGTAGGTCATCTGGGTATTCCACGCATACAGAAATATGACATCAGACATCAAAATCGAGCCAGTTATCACAGTGTGGATAAACAGAAATTCTAAAAAAATTAATAAAAATAAGAACAAGAACTGAAAACAACATTTGGAATTTTCAGTTTATAATACAGGATTCTTATAGAATTCTGCTTTGATCTTATTAGAATCCTTTAGGACAGTTCCAAATATTAATATAAATTCCAAAAGAAATAAAGATTGTCAGTAAAAGAAAGAAAGAAAGAACGAAAGAAAAAATATATATCCGAATAGATGATTACAAGTGTGCAAAAGATAAATCATAAAAAAGAGAAAGCATAAAATCCTGGGAGAGAGACTGTGAGAGAATGAGAGTCACAGAGAGACGTGCTACAAGGGTTCATTCCAGGCTATGTGCCGTGTCTGAGAGTTAGCAGTGACATGGGCAGCATATTAAACGCTTGGGCCTGCATCCTGACCCATTTTCATCAAACTGACAAACAAAATCCACACACTGTCTGCTTCAGAAAATATTCCACCACACACAGACACATCAGCACACGCTTATCTACCATTTAGTTATGCAAATAAACTATACAAGCCAGAAAGAGAATATTCAAATATTTTCAGCATTAAATATGTGGAGAGAGAAAACCGTTTACATTTTCTTTCCATGACAAGAAATACCTTCGATTGCTTCACGTAAAGACAAACATGACCTTGATCTTAAAACATATTGCTGCGAACGACCTTTCCAATTCTGAATGAGGCCGGCGAAATTCTGTAGGATGAAGTCAGACTGAGCATCGAGAAAGACGCAGCTAAGATTATTCAATAAACTCAGATAGAGTTAGTTGATGACTAGTTTGGATATCAGACAAAATGTATCAGATAGAACTCCGTTAACTTTTTTTTTTTTTTTCAGCTTTTGACAGGATCTAGTGAAGACATCTTGTTTTCTTCTGGCAGGATCTATCTCTAACAAAGTTTTTTTTTTTTTTTTTTTTTTTTTTAATAAACTCATAACCCTATGCATTAGGGATAGATAGATAGATAGATAGATAGATAGATAGATAGATAGATAGATAGATACTGTTTGTGTAAAAAACATGAATAATACCACATATTGTGTAGCATATTATGTAGAATCCCATAGAATTACACTTCCATTCAAACATTTGGGATCAAAAAGGCTGCATTTTTTAAAATCAAAAATACAGTAAAAAATGGTAAAATTGTGAAATATTATTACAATTTAAAATAATTGTTTTCTATTGGAATGTGTTTTTAAATGTAATTTATTTCTGTGATCAAAGCTGAATTTTCAGCATCATTGCTCCAGTCTTCAGTGTCACATGATCCTTCAGAAATCATTCTAATACGCTGATTTGATGCTCAAGGAATTATTATTAATTATGATCATTATTAAAAATAGTTGCTGCATTATGTTAATTATGTGTAATTTTTTTCTTTTCGATGTTTCCTTGAATAGAAAGACTTTTTTTTTTAAATACTGAAATCAAAACATTGAAATTGAAATCTTTTGTAACATTATACGTTTTTATTGTCACTTTTGATGAGTTTAATGCATCCTTGCTCAATTAACCCTTACTAACCCCAAGTTTTTGACTGATAGAAGACCTAACCCTAGTAAAAAAAAGTAATACATTTAAAATACATTTATTTCATACTAAGTATAATTCAGATCTATTTACTGACATATCGCTCGAGACTTACTGATATATAAATTTTAATTAAACTTTTTTTTTATTTGGAGTACTACTTGTGCACAATGCAAATTTCTTAATATCAAGCCTAAAATGTGTTTTTATGTAACTGTTGATGAGGATTGTGTAATCTTTGAATAATATCAGTCTTTAAATGCAAGATATTTAAAGTGCACCTGGAATTTACTTGCAATAGTTTCACTAATCAAATACACTTCAGTATATCTTTAGTAGGACTTCAGCACTACTTCCGCTCAATTAAAGTGCATTAAGTAGAAAATTAGTTGTTCCAATGTAGCAGACTTTAAGTATAGCAGTTTAGTATACTAAAAGTACAATCACAGGGTATTTTTAAGTACATAAATATGTAAATGTATTACTTAGCATGAAATAAATGTATTTCAAATACATTTTAGTATATTTATTACTAGGGAAGCCGTATCTAATAATGTCTACATACATTTCTGCACTTTGTGTCACTGTTTTGTAGATACCTCACGACCTGATTTTCATTTGCATCAAATAAAACATCTGCCTGAACTTAAGTTCATTACTGTGGTATAATCGATTCAAATTAATCCAGCACATAAAGACAAAAGCTCACTTTAAATGTCACGCTCTGGAGTTGGTAGTTTTAAGCCTGAATGATCTGCAGAGTGTCGATGTCAACAGCCAAAGTCTGCTCAGTGAGACGAGGGTCAGTCCTACAGCGGAAGGTGCCCGACTGGATCTGGAGCGCAGCAGCGAGCCGCACTGGCGCATGCATTAATCATGGCTGCTCTCCTCTCGCGCATTACAGCTCATCAATCTCAGTTTGCCCAGCGCTCCGGTGGGGGGGAATCTTATGAAGATCTGATTAAATATGTAAGCACCTGATAATAGCAGCACATGCCAGGCTTCAGAGTCAATTGTCTTTAATGCGTACAGGCTCTAGCAAGTATTCAAGAGACTGTGGTCGGGGTCAGAGGTCACAGAGGCGTCTGTTGTTTCATCCAATGCTGAACCGCTGTGGGCGGCAACACCAGGTAAAAAAAAAAATCACACCAAAGAATCTGAATATAATGCATAGTCTGCAGCAACATCACTGAAAGAGATATTTCTGAAAGCACAGGAACGGAAAAGGCGCAAGCGGCCGTGTGACACTCGAGGGTGTGTGTGTGTGTGTGTTAGAGAGTGTGTGAGCAGAGCTTCATGGCTTTAATTAAGGTGGAATCAGAGCAGGATCTGTGCTGCCGTGATAACGAGCCTCATCTGAATTATTAACGAGAGCTGCACCCCCCTGGACGTGAAATCCCGTCAGACTGTCTCTCACGCACGCGAACAAACAATTCCAGCACATGCATATAATAATGCACAAATAGTATTCAACCATATAAAAGCACTGTGGTGCAACACATCAACGTATATAATATCTATGGAACGTCAGACAGTTGCAGTTTTAACTTCTTCTTGTACGATTATGAACTGTATTATTTATTTATTTATTTTTATTCTTAATAGTTATGGCAAGGTTCATTGGCAATATTGTTACAGACCCAATGAAATGGCTTGACGAGTGCAACTTATTTCCCTGTCTGGACACATTCCAGCTTCACATAAAGAAGAAAACATGTTTCTTAATGTTTTGATAAATTGGTGGAAAATTCATATGAATTTGTGCATTCTGATTCACAAAAACATACAATTTATAGAAAAATAAAAAAAATGAGCATAAAACTCCATCCTTAAAGTGTACAAAGGAGATTATACGAATTTAGGATTCACCACCACTTCACCAAAATGTAAAATATTTACAAACTGCATTGTGTGTATTGCATATTTCCTTATAAAACAGGACATTTGAGCAGGATAAAAGGTTCAGTCCCTATTGCAATTCAGTGAGAGGCGGTATTAATGTAACAATGACATGGAAGTAATGATAGATCTTCTCCCATATTGTGACGTATTGTACATCTGAGTGTAATGGGATTATTAAAAAAGAAAAAAAAAGTAGGACGGGGACTTCTTTCTCATCATTGGTTGTTGATTGGATTTTGGCCATTGCGCTCAAAAATGAATGTGAATTTGCAGTCGATTGTGGAGGGGCGGAGTTTAAACTGACTTTATTACTGGAGAGAGGAGTCTGCCGTTTTACCAGAAGATCCAGATCTAACATTTTGACTAATTCTCATCCTACAGAGCATGTTATTGGACAGAGATCTGCATACACTCCCAAGTGCAAGAAGTTTGATCCATTTTCCTGGAAGCGAAATGTAATTTTTAAATATGTACAGTATGACCTACTAAAAATGTATTTAGTCATTTTTAAGAATAAACTAGCAAATAGATGATGCCAAACCAACAGAGCAACCAACATTTTGTATTTTCCTGGTTCACCTAACCAATAGCTATTAGAATATCCTTAGTCATATTATAAAGCATTGCATCAGGTTGCCAGCTGCAGTCAAACCCTTCCTGCAGATATTTTTACTGACTAAAATTATTTTTGAATTTTTGGGCTATTGGCATAGAGTCTGGTTTACTTTAAACATATTCTGGAAAAGAACCACCCACCTGACCGACATGTAAAGCAGCTAGCCACAGTTGTAGTTGTGACGTATAGAATTGTGATGGAATTTGATGCAATTCACACTACCAGAACAATAGCCTGGAGAGAAACACAGAGCAGATTTTCACTACTGAAGGACTCACGATAACAATATTGTCACAATATCTGTAGAAATTAAATAAATATATAAGGCTATCATCTGTCTTGTTTGTGTCTTCTTTTTTCCATTTTATGACAGCGAACGATCAGCATTTTTAAGCAATACTGCCACCTACTATATTGGAGAGTCAACCAGATGCAACTGGTCCTGAATTATTTCTGTAGCGTTAACATGATATTTATATTGAATTTTTTACATATCGCAGTTATTGTCAATACTGGTATATACTGTATATAAATCAACATCCCTACAGCCAATCACAATGGACTTCTCTATTTTTCTATGCTATATGCATCTGATTGAGAATAGGAATTAACACTTAGAAAGTCATTGTGATTTTTCTTTCACATATCTCAACCACTGACCTTGTCTCCAATAATAACCCTCATACTAATTTATTTCTACGTCATGCTTCAACTGTACTATATGCTTTTTTGTCATTATCAATCTAATTCTAAAGAAAAACCAACCGCCGAGTTTTCAGTATGGCTGCAGTCAGTTCTTCTACACGGTCTTTGTGGGAGTAACAATGACAGAGTTTCTCCAGAGCTGAGAGCATCCAACTGAACCACGGCTCTGGCCAAATAGCCTGGCACTGAGATCTGCCCCGCATCAATGCCAGGCTGGCCAGCGCTGCCACAGCTGGGGTGAACGAGGGGCCCGGTCAACAATTACCAAATTACTGCCACTGTTGCTCGTGTATCTCTGTCTATTCACACTTTTTCATTACTATGTGTGCTCATTATCTCCTCTCCAGTTTCTGCGCCTATTCCTCTCACATTAACACTCAGTTATAAAGTTATAAAATTACGACAATAAAGATAAAAGGAAAGTGTTTTAACTTTGAATTTAACATCTGTCCCCTTTTTCTCTATCCCTTCCTACGTATCACAAATGAGACCTTCTTAATATTTCAATTGTTTCTTCCAAGAAAGGAATTTGATTAGATCATATTAAGACTTTTGCTGAAGTCTCCTGCTTTTCAGATTTTTCTCCTTACAAAAAGGTCTCAAACCTTAATCAAGAATCTCATCATTATCTATCCAAACTGAATGTTTTGAGCTCCACTATCCACATTCATTTTATAGCTCTAAAGTCTTGCCGTATGCCAACAATTGTATCATTTCTATTTTTATTTCTCCTCAAGGAAAAATATCTGAGCAAAACAAGTAAAACTTGACTGAGATCTCCATAAAGCTCTTTGAAAAAAGCAACCTCTGAACTGTAAAATTTGACTTTGGCTATAGATAAAGCTATAGACAACATCTCCAGCATATATTCTCAGTGTCTGGAAAAAGCTATAAACCGCTGTAGACACACATGCATTAACGGTGAGCCCCATCCCATTACTTATTTTTAAATCAAACGCAATAAATTCTTGGAAGGCTTGAGGAAATCTGATTAGTGATTTCATACGTCTCAACAGCCAGTTCCAGGATGTGACACACTCTTTGTGTACAATTATACGAGATGCCTCACTTCAGCGGGCTCCTCTGAAAACCTCCCGTTACACCGCAGATTCGTAGAGACACTTTAAAAGAATGTGAACATGAAAGCAAAACACTCCAACATGGCATCCCTCCATGAACCACATGTATTGGTCATTCGAAAGAGCCGTGCGTGCTCCTCTCTGCCCTCCTGCCCGCCGTACAACAGCCGTAATCCCAGCCGTCACACAAAACCAGAACTATTAATAGCAGCTAATTGATGCCAAAGACAGCGAGGCTCAATGTCCAAGCCAGGCCAGCCGAGAGACACGAAACTGACTGCCACAGTTTAGACAAGCCGCTCTCGGACAGGATTACACAACAGCTATTAAAGTGTGCTTTCAGTGGCACAGTGTCTGCTCCAAACACCTTCAGCTCTATCTATCTCTCTATGCTGTGTAAGAGTGCTAAGGAGGTTCTATACATTCCCAAGTAAACATGTTTGTGTGTTTTTGTGTGTATTGTTTGTGTGAGCGCACGGCCTGCATGTGTCAGAATTAAATGCACATTAAAATCTGCCGCCAAATGTTATGAGGCCAACATGTGTGAGCATGGTCTGTTTTCCACAACCTTATTTTGATTGAATCAAGTTGTTTTTCTCCATTTTTTTCTCCTCCTGCCAGCCAATCAAATCTCTGGCCTTATGGGAACGTATGAGCGACATACAGCTGCGCATCCCTGGGCGGCACAAACAAGTCGTGTAAGGAATTAAACCAGATTTCATTTCAGTTTAAAACTACAGGCTTAAGATTAGTTTAGCCTATCTCTTTGTCCTCTGTATCCAATGAGAAAACAAGGCTTTAGCATGAAGTAAATATCCCATTTGGAAATATTAAAAACTCTTGTTGTTTTGATGATGTAATAAAAGGCCTGTGTGTATCAACTATTGCACACATATGAAAAATAAAAACACTGAATCCAAACAAGAGCAAGCCATCCTCTTAAACCCGAGAGTAAATGGAGTAATTTTTTTTTTCCAATGAATATTGATATTATTAATTAATACTGATGTAATAACAATAGAATTAATAAAACAATATATAAATTTGAAAGATTTTATCTCTGTACTCAAATACAAAAACATCATGTCCTTGTTTTGTATTTTATCTATAAAAGGCTACAATAAATATCTCCAGTCGGTTGAAAGAAGACACTTCATAATTTTCTGTCATTCTGGATGTTTTGTGATGTGATCTCGGTGCTCTGAAATGCTTGCCAGAAAGCCACAAACCACAGGGAGAAACAGAATTCAAATTCAGCTGTCTGGCTATCATTTTCTAACTTAGATGTTGGTGCTGAGGGAACCGAGAGAGAGAGAGACAGATAGACAGAGGTCCCTTGGGTTCTCCATGAAGCTTGTGCAGTGAGAGCATGTGCATACAGTTCAAACTATCAAATCTGATCTAATTAAAACCTTTGAACCATATGACACAAAAACTGAACAGCTGAAACATTCACCGTGTTTTTTTTTTTCTTTTGCCAGCCAATGTGGTGCAATTATGCAGCTGCATTTGCTTCACTAAATAACCCTTTTCGATTATGTAATGTTTTAATTACAATTTTACACCGCCTATTTTATTTCCCATAGTCTTTTGGATGGATGTCAGGACTGAAGAGGAGACGGCAGAGGGAGGGAGGGAGGGAGGGAGGAATGGGTTAGAAGGAGGAGGAGGAGGGTGCGTGTTGGAGATCTCAGAGCAGACAGACAGGCGTGCGTGCGTGCGTGCGTGCGTGGACGACGCGCGGGGAAGCTGACCGGACCCGTGCGTGTCCCCCAGGTGACCTGCCTTGCCCGCGCACTCCCTGACGGCGTCATAATCAAGCTCGATGCGTCATAAACGCCATTGTTGCGTCATAAACGGCCAATATTGTAGCTTTAAAATATCTTAAGAGCAATGAACTTATTGAACTCTAGCCCGCCTGCTCACCTCCGCGACGCTCCGTAAACGTTTCAAATGCACGATTTAGTGACCAGCCCTCACCACAACGCGTCAAACGCATGTAGGTATGCACAAGCGAAGAACAGCCTTTCATACAATGCGAGGTACCCATATGCCGAGCGCAGAACACTCTTAAAAATAAAGGTTCTTTACTGGCATCAATGGTTCTGTGAAGAACCTTGAACATCCAAATGCAGAAAGGGGTTCTTTAGATTGTTTAAATGTTCTTCTTTTAGGAACTGTTGACTGAAAGGTTCTTTTGGGGAACCAAATATGGTTCTTCTACGGCATCAATGCAAAAACACTCTTTTGGAGCCTTTATTTTTAAGAGTGAACATGCAATTCTCTCACACACACGATCAGGTGGCAACCGTACCTTCCAGCCGGCTGAGCTATTGCTGTCTCCTTTATCCTTGAAATAGGGCACAAAGCGCACCATCCAGTCGTAGATTTGCGATAAGGTGAGCCGTTTCTCGGGGGTGCTCTCAATGGCACGCGTGATCAGATCCGCGTACGACTGGTTGCCCCACGCGTTCCGGCGCGACGACTTGGATTTGCGCAGCTGGCCGGCCACATCCAGCGCGGCGCCGGACATGCACGCAGGGGCGGCCGCGATAGGCGCGGGGGCGCCGGCTGGATGCTTGAACTCCGTCGGCGCCCCTCCGCTCCGGCACGCCGGCACGTTGCGCGGC
>JAFVLL020018426.1:0-15668 GCA_021397915.2 Tor tambroides | reverse complement strand
CCCTATTATGCCTTTTCGAATATTACCTTTCATGCAGTGTGTCATGTAGCAGTATGTGAACATAAACTTTCTGCAAAGTTGTGAAGCCGAAAGTATACACGATATATAAAGTTATTGTCTATCAAAAAAAAAAGAGTCGCCTCGCAATCGTCTAAACGAGTCGTTAGGAATTCGAATCTTATTCTGTGGCTGTACATCATGAAGAAACACATTTGCATAATGTCCGCCCATGGCTGTCATTCGTGCTGTACGCGGTAGACCAATCACAAAGGACTGCGCCATCTGACCAATCACAGCAGCAAGTGCTCACGGAAAGGCGGGGTTTAGAGAGACTGATTCTTCGAACTGCTTCAGACGAGTCGTTAGAAATCATTTAGAAATGAGGTAAAATTAAAGCTATTTTTTGAGAAAACTAAACTGTTTTTTGACCTGGGATGCATGTAAACCTGCTTCAGGAGACTCATAAAACAATATTAGCAACCTTAAAAATGGGATAATAGGGGCACTTTAAAGCATGTCAACATATTCTATTACACCAAATACACAAAATAATGATCTTTAATATAGCATCATATGACCCCTTTAAATTTCTTATTTTAAGGTTTAACAGAAGATCTCTATAAACACTTGTGCTCATATTGATGAACAATAACAATACCTTGATGCTGGAAACATCAGGATTCTTCAATACACCCAAATTCTGACTTCTGCAGGAGAAGATAGAAAAAGGCTTACATTTGAATAATTTCCCTCAATTTAAACATTTTCTCATTTTAAACCAGATTCTGAATTTTTTTTATTAATCAATGAACTGCTCATCAATAACCACACTTAAAAAAAAATATTTTCAGTTTTAATGCTTTCCATATACAATGAGGTCACACCTCAATTATGATATTTTCTAAAGGCACCAGGCAAAAAGAAACATAAAAAGCAACATCTGTAACACTTCCAATGCGAAGGGAAACATCACCCAACTTTCGTGATCCCTCGTGTTTATTTCTTGTCTCATCAATAGTTCTATGATAGATCTATGAATGACTCTGAATGTACCTGTATATTTTAAGTGCATCATAAAAGCTTCATAAAACTTAATGAACTTGAGTAGCAAATTAAGGAAGCATGCCAAATTTGGTGAAACAGGGCTGTCTTCAGCATATTTACACATACTATAACTGTAAAATATAACAGGACTCTCCCACCTTATGATCACTTCACCTCGTTCTGTAGAAGCTACTTCTGTTTCAAATGGACATAAGCAGACAAAAACAACAAACAAGTTTTTATAAATGTGTTCATTGGAAATAAAATATAATGTTAAGTATAATATGGTTTTCATTTGAATTTAATGCATGTGAATGTTTGTCTTCAGCAGTGCACAGGTGGTCAGAGCTATTAATATTTAGGACTGGTTTCATTAATGTACACTTCAATGATTTATCATGTTTATTTAAAGATGTTCTTTTGGAATTATGGAATATTCAAATAATTTTTGAGCCACATAAAGGTTAATGCTTCCTCTGTTATCAGTTCCAAAATAGAGAGAATTACAGTAATTCATTAATGAAAAAAAAACAAATCACCATTTTTGCTTTCTCAAAATGAGGCGTTAAATTTTTGACACCAGCTGTAATTAAACCAGAAAAAGGGGTAGAATAAGCATTGAGCCACTTCCTGATTTCTAGGGCCAAACGCGATGACCTCGGTTTTATCATCATTTAATTTCAAAAAGTTTGAAGCCATCCAGGCTTTAATGTCCTGTAAACAGGCCAATACAACTTTAAGTTCCATGCTCAAATGAACCATGTTTAGCAACAACTTATAGGTAGGAAAAATATATGACTCACCAGTACTCATACTGCTCCTTCCCTAAAAGAACCATTTGATACAAATTAACATGTTGCAAATAACCAAGATAAGGTACACATTCTCAACTGATTTTTGCTCAAGTATCATCATACATACCTCTGTGGTAACTTCAGTGATGTCACTGTTTATAGTGTAGTTGAGTTTTCCCAGCGCTGCACATTTGAGCTCATATTCAGTTCCTGCTCTCAGATCAGTCAGAGTAACTGTGTGTTGATCCTTCATCACAGGTTTAGATGTCCAGACTGAGTCCTGCTTCGGTTTATACAGTAATCTGAGCTCCACTGTAGCAGGACACGCTGGAGGAACCTTTACAACGACACTTTTATCTTTGACCTCTTCAGTGACTGGACAGGCAGGCTGTGATGGAGGAATAAAGCAAACAGCTTCATCACATTCACTTTCATACAGCAGAATGCAGGAACCAGGATTATTCTCCATTTCTCTCAAGGACACAATGAACCTGGCTGGTTTACGATCTTTTGAATCGATCAGGTTCTTAAATATCTTCAAGTTGCTCCTCATGGTCTTTTGGATCTCAGGACTGAGCCAAGACTTTTGCTTTGTATCAGGGCGGTTCTCATTATTTCTTCCTTTTGCTGAAGGACTCAAACAGGCCTTTTGTTGAAGAAGCAGCACATCTGTCCAGTCCAATGATGTGAATGTGAAACAGACCAGATTTGTAACTTTCAGATCCATTAATATCAGATCTATGTTGACTTCTGCTTGAGCACCAGCATCTTTCAGCTGTCGGAGGACTGATTTAACGATCTCAGACTCTCTTTCTCTCTCTTTCAGCCATTCTGCAAGGTCAGATCTTCTGAAAGGAGATTCCTCATGTTCTTGTAGAAGATCATTCAGCGCTGTTTCCTTCATCACGTCTCCACGGATGTTTGGCAGCAGAGAGCCGAGCCTCTTCATGAGCTTCAGTTTGTACTTATAGCAGTTTTGCTTCATTTGCAGAATTTTATCATGAAATACAGTAAAAGTCAAAGCAGGTGAGTCTTTCAGAAGGTCACTGCATCTCATCTCAGCTGTATTTAGACTCTCAATCACTGATTCTATTGCAGTGATTAGATCCATGTTGATGTCCTTCTGAAGTTTTGAAGCTTTTGAGTGAAGTTTGTCCAGAGGATAAAGCCAAACTCTCAGAGGAACGGCAAGCTCTTTCTTTTCTCCCAGCAGTTTTGGAAGATCAGTGAAAACCTTCAGAGCATCTTCAAAAGAAGTCGGGTTTGACGGTGACTGGAAATCGCCATAAAACGTGCATGTGAATTTCTGGACTGCATTCTTCTGAGCGTCATTCATCTTCAGACTGGTGTTCACGTCTACTGAAATGCATTTGAGTTTCTCAAGGGCCAGTTTTGCTTCTCCTTCTACTGTACTTTTGTTCTCATCTGCTGACACTTCTCTATCAAACACGAAGCAGGCGTCCGCTCCATACAGCACTGCTGTCACCACGTGTGTCACTGTGTCATTATCAAACACGTCCTGATTAATGATATTTTCAGGTGCCAAGTGGTTCATGGTCAGTTCTTCAAACCTGCAGGTTGAGTGATAATGCAGAGTCAGTCTCTGCTGTCTGAAAGACTTCTTGGTGTCATTGAGATATTTGGCTGCTCCTGTCACATTGACCAGTCCACCTAAAAGACTCAGTTTCAGAGAGCCGTCGATGTTCAGTAAGCTTGATTTGTCCTCAATGGAGTCTGAAGCCGTGACTTTGAAATCGGTGTTAATTTGGGGACGGGTTCGTAAACTCTGCTGGACCTTTTCTGGATCCCACAGTGTGATTCCTGCAAAAAAAGGGGGAAAAATTGCGATTGATTACACTTTAGGTTCATTCAGGCATATTACAGCGATTTAGTGATGAAGCAATCAGATGTTTCCAGTGAAATGAGCATCAGTGACTGTTGATGGTGTGATGCTGGGGGGGGTTTTTTTGTTACTAATAAAATCTGTACAATTAACAGCATTTTTACTGTAAAATTACATGAAATGTCTGTTTAGATCTTTTACAGTTTTTCCCTGTTTATAGTACAGGAAATTACTGTTAATCTAACATTTTTTTCTCATAGTGTTTTTACAATCTTTTACGGTTAAAATGACATTAATTTTTTACAGTGTGTGTATATATATATATATATATATATATATATATATATATACACTGATTCCTGTGATTGTGTGAGACTCAATTGTGATAGTGCTATAGGTAAATAACAAGAAGAATACAAAGTGAGGTAAACTGTAAAACATGATTTAAATAGCTGAAACAATGATGCATTCCACTTAAGTCAGATTTGTATTTTGCCCAAAGAGATTTTCAAAAATGAATTTTGTCTGATATCTTTTCAATTTTCACATTTTGGGAGTCTTCAGCAAATCAGGGTGCGATGAAATTTTGCATTATGGTATGTTACCTGGAATGAGAGCATCTTTCCTGCAGTCGTACAGCATCCCCAGCTGGAAGGATCTCCCTAGAGCTGCTGTTTCAATCATATCCACTCCTACTGTAGCCATACTGAACACACAACAACAGCCAGAAATAAGCCTTTGTACAGAATATAACTGCTATAAACAAGTTTACACTTGTTCTGTTCAGTATTGTAAGACAGAAACTGTAAACTCAGGTTAGTGTGGACAAAAGACACTTTACTGTTATCAACAATTACAATCTTTTATTTTGTAATATTTGTCGCACCTTTAAGAGTAAATCCTGTAGACTGAGCACGATGCTGCCAGGAAGCTGCCAGAAAAACAGGAACCTGTCTGTTAAAAACAGAGCCAGAAACTGACTTTTAAATGGATTTAACAACACGTTTACTTAGTTTCAGTTTGGCGTTTATTAGATGTCATAGGATTGCATAAGTATTCAATCTCATTGTTCTAAAGTTGTTAAAAGAAGGAATCTCATTACCGTGTGTGGCGCCGCTGGAAATGTTGTAGTTCATTAATAAACACACACTTGAGTTTAATGATATTCTACATATTCAAGAGCAAAATAAATGTTGCATACCCAAGCTGTTTCCGCGAGTTTTCTCCTCTCCTCTGTCCAGGGGCGAGGCCAGAAATGTTTAAGTGGGTGGGCCTACATAAAATGGGTGGGCAAAGTGTAGCGTATGAAAACTGCATAATTAACAACAGAAAATACAGAACGGTTCAATAGGCTACTTATAAATGTGCGATTTGTGAACAAAACGTTTTGATTTTTTTCCTTGAAAATATGCCACAAATCACAGTGGAGCTATAAATAGCTATATAGCCTAGATTATTTTTGGCAGCAGTTACAGAAACATTTTTACATATAAATATTCTGATTTGACCGTGAGATTATTGCTTATATATTTGACCTGTTTATGATATGTGACCCTGGACCACAAAACCAGTCATAAGGGTCAATTTTTCAAAATTGAGATTTATGCATCATCTGAAAGCGGAATAAATAATCTTTCCATTGATGTATGGTTTGTTAGGATTGGACAATATTTGGTTGAGATACAACTATTTGAAAATCTGGAATCTGAGGGTGCAAAAAATCTAAATATTGAGAAAATCACCTTTAAAGTTGTCCAAATGAAGTTCTTAGCAATGCATATTACTAATCAAAAATTAAGTTTTGATATATTTACAGTAGGAAATTTACAAAATATATTTATGGAACATGATCTTTACTTAATATCCTAATGATTTTTGGCATAAAAGAAAAATCAATAATTTTGACCCATACAATGTATTGTTGGCTATTGCTACAAATATACCCCAGCGACTTAAGACTGGTTTTGTGCTCCAGGGTCACATATTTGGCTACACTGACACTATAGTTCTATAATTCTTATTTCTGCCAGGAATGCAAAATCAATCGGAGTAAAGATATTTTGAATAGAATAACGAGACACAAACCATTCAATCGCGTTTGCTTCGCTACACAACATGCAAACTTTTACTCCAAAAGTGTGCATATTATTCACACGTTTACCTCGTATTTCTTTAAATAGAATAGAATCATAATTTCTCACAGAAAGAAATTCTCTGCCGATCCATCAGTCAATGCAGGATACTTCCCACTGATTAACATTAATTTTAATTTCAACATTTATTAATACATTATTAAAATTAAAAGTAGGCTATCTCTAATTCGTACCTGAGCTAACAAAAATAACTCTGAACAGTTGTATTTTTATTAGGCTAACTAACGTTAACAAATATTAATTAATTCTGTAACAAATGTTGGTCATTGTTAATGCATTCACTAACGTTAACAAAAGTAAGTTTATTGTAAAGCATAGGCTTCGCAAGTGATATCATAACCAGCGTTTCTGTCAGTTCACGTTCAAATGAGAGTAAACATCGAGGACAGTGGAAAACTGCAAATGTGCAGAACAATATCTAGCACAACGTTTGTGTGTTTCTTTCCACAAAGGACGCATCTATTTAGCGGATAATACGATGCTTCAAACATGCATGGCTCAGAAGTTTCCGATCTATAAATCCATCACCCGCAGGTGGTCTGACCTGCTATAAAAAAAACAACAAAAAAAACATAGAAGCCCAATAGAAACCATCACAGAAATTCCAATGGTCTCCATTAAAATACCATTATAAACCATTAGTAAAACCATTACAAAATTCCTTTTTGTAGTGTGTTTTGGGCATTTTTCCAATAGGATTTAACATCCCACCAATAGAATCCATCACATACCAGTAGACACCATTATAGTTTCCATTAGAACCAATACAATTCCCATCATAACCACTGAATCCATTACATGTTCTATTGTGTTTTGGGTTCTATTGTTTTTTTGTTTTTTTCAGCAGGGTTCATTTGACGGTCTGGATACAGTGCTAAGGCTTTCATTTGGGTTATCCAATATATACTTTTTAAAGACTGGATGAAGATGTTTCACTATTTTCAATTGAAATTTTCCAGTTCAACACTATTTTCAAACGCGCGCATGTCCTTACATCTAAACATAATTATGGGTGGGACTAACAGAAAGTGCATGGTAAATTAACCTATAGGACGAGGGAAACTTAAAGGGTTACTAAACCCTAAAACAACTTTTTTGAGTTAATGATCTGTAAGACTGTCTTTATTAGTGCTGTGCATTGATTCGAGTAAATGTTTTGACATTTGGTTATAAAGTGTTTTAATTCTACAATATATGGTGTAAAAACGTCTGAGTGCTGCCCTCTTCAGGTTGAACGGTGGCTACTGCAGTTGAATTTTCCTATTGGACGTTGCATACCCCTGTGACGTATGATGGCACTTACTAACCACGCCCTTGGCATAGGCTCAGCCCCTGGTATAAAAACATCTTGGTTCGTCCCCTCTGTCTCCGCTGGGCTCCGCCCACTTTTCCAACATTTTTCAAATATTGCCAGTGGGTGGAGTTAGGCTCTGACCAGGGGTTTAGTTACCCTTTAAGAAACTGCCGTTAATTGACCATGAAAACTCACGTTAAATATATATTTAGACTAAATATATAAAGTTATAGTGAAATAAGACGTTTATTATTATTATAGTGTAATAAATATCATCCATTTGGAAAATGACCAACTTTTCATTGGATGGGCCTCAGCTAAAAGTAGCTTCGCCACTGCCTCTGTCTGTTTTACCTTCACTTTCACTTCCTCATTAATGTGTGTTTAACCAGAGAGGTTTGAGTTTACAGTCTGAGGAAGAGTTTAAACCAGGAGGAGCGTCAAACCAGACACAGCGAAGCGAGTTTGATTGCCTGCGTCCCAATGCGCATACTATCCATCCTAATTTCTATGTGATATTAGTAATTTTCAATACTATTTATGGCAGATAGGGTGGAGATTATGCACATTGGGACGCAGGGATTGATTGATTTATAATTTATTGTGTTCCGAGACTCGTGCTTATAGGACAGCGCATGCGCAGTAGCTGGTTCAGCCTAAAATATAAAGATTTTAAATACAAAAAAAACGTTTTATAGCCTACTTTCATTCTTTTTTTGGTGTTTTGCTTTTTAGAACTGCACTGGCTTAATGGTTTGATGTTTTCTACTGTTTAAAAAAAAAATTAATTAGAAAAAAAAGATTTGCGAGCCCGCTTCTGATCTGAATCAAATAATTCACGAGCCTGCTCTGAAGTCCCAATCTGAATCAAATTATTTGTGATCCGTGCTCCGAAGTTCCGATCTGAATTAAAAGATTCGTGAACCCGCTCTGATATGAAGGTAGATCAGTAGCAAAACTCGAGAGCTTGTTGATCTGAATGTGAGAACTTGTCATACTAACATTCGTATTTGTAAGTTGAAATTTACACTCACAGCTCTGATCTGAAAAGCTGAATCTTTCGATTTGCACACACAGACAATAATCAAAACACCCGTGTTTTGAAGTCGAAGTTGCAGATTAATAGTTACAAATGTGTAGAATGACATTCACATAAACAAAATGACACACACAAATGTGTACGACATATTTACTTTTGCACTTTACTTCAGTTTCGCTGTAAAACCTCAAGTCAGCACTTACAACCTCTCAGATCTGGCAGTACAACTTCAAATCTTAGCGCTTTGACTTTTGCTACTCCTTTTGCGGTATTCCTGTTGCAAAACTCACTTGTGCACTTGTAAATGCAGACGTGAGAGCGCAGAGCCGGGGGCGGGGCTGGGCTGCGAATGAAGACATTTTATTGGTCGATGCCTGACCAATGAACAACGTCAGCCATCGCGACTTGCCATGCAGAAAGAAACATGATTTTTATGCATATGTATCAGTTATTTGTAAAACACTGGAAACTATTTTCATTGACTATCCTTAGCTTTTACAGGATTTTAAAACACAGCATTCATCTTGTCATACAGGTATTATCTGGTAGACAAATAATGCAACATCTTTCATATTTATATTCTACTGCACATTGCAGAGTAATATCGCTTTAACTGAATGTCATCAAGCCTTCTTCTAAACTAAATGAAAGCCCTAATTCAAGTCTTTTGAACATGTGAACCATTGTCTGAGCAGCGTGGGAGAGTGTTATCTCAAAATATTTTTCCTTCTCAAACTTCAGCTTTCATGTTCTGCTCCCAAACACTACTGGCATATAATACACACACACACACACACACACACACATATATATATATATATATATATGTATATATATGGGTTGCCAACTCTCATGCATTTGGCGTGAGACATGCTTCCAGGCTCTGTCTCATGCTCTCACTCTGCCCATGTGAATCTCACGCTAATTGTGATATGAAACAAAAGGTGCGCTCACGCCGTACCATAATTACCTTAATTACGAGATGCCACCTTGTAAAAATCGTTCATGTCTTTGATCTCATAATTACAACTAATGAACTGGGAGTTTTCTGAGAACGTGTAACACCTGACACCTGCGATAGTTCAGTGTTCAGACTTTTGGTAAGCATTAAAGCATATAATGCTTTTGACTATTACGTCGATGACATTTACAGTATCATTTTATTCTGGAGAGTGACGGAGAGCCAGCATTAAGATGTTCCTCTTGTATTGTACTTTTCTAAATTTCTAATGTAACCCCCTTTGTAGTCATTAAGATTTTCATAAGTATAGGCCTAACTGTAATTTGATTACACATTTTTTTCTCAGTAACTGTAACTAATTACAATTACATTTATTTTGTAATTAAATTGCATAATTCCGTTACATAACTGGTTACTCCCCAACACTGGCCGTGAATCGAAGTCTCTCTGAACGAGTGTGTGTTTGCGAGCAGTGTTGAGGGTAATGCATTACCGCATAGTACCGCAAGTTACATAATCAGATTACTTTTCCCAAGTAACTAGTAAAGTAATGCATTATAGCATTATAGCAAGCATCCATCTTGCTCTCATATTACTGTATCACAGTTTGTGCTGAATACAAAAAAATTACATGTTGGCCAATAGGATAAGTAGCTGAAATAAGCACAAATGTGAGGGCATGACTTTTTTCTCAGAATTGTGAGATACAATCTCAGTTGCGAAAAATAAAGTCAGAATTGCGAGATATAAGCACACAATTTTGACGTATTTCTCGCAATTGTGAGTTTGCAATTCTGACTTTTTTCTAAGAATTGTGAGATAAACGGAGCCCCTTAAGGGACACGGTGGTGGGAAAAGTTCATGGTGAATGGAAAAAATTCGGGGTGGAAGTAAAAAACTTTTAAAAAATGTTTTACTTCCACCCCGAATTTTTCCCACCACCATGTCCCTTAAGGGGCTCCGTACACTGTAAAAAAAAATTCTGTAAAATTTACAGTAAAAAACTGGCAGCTGTGGTTGCCGGAATTCTACCGTAAAAAATACATTTTAGGTTTTAACTTAAATTTACAGTTAAATACCGTAATTTCATTAACTGATAAAATGTTAATATACCAACCTATTGAAGTACTGAAATCTGTTTTGTACTTTTGTAATACACTGATAACCACCAAAAGCAGGTGGTGGTGAGAAAGTCACGTGATGAACCAAAGCTCACCACAAGCAGCTTTTAAATAATAATATATATAGAAGGTGCACAGTGTCATTCATACAAACACTAAACACCATCATGGTGAGACTCATTAAACTGAAATATGCAATAAACATTAATTTAACAACATTAGGTGTAACATACAACCCTAATAAACATAACTAATAAGAAAAAACTAAGAAATTCAAACAAAATTTGAAATGCAAGGCAGGGAATTCTGGGAACGTCAGTTTACGGTAAATTTTACAGGAACTTACCGTTAACCATTTAACAGGTTTTTACTGTAGCATTTTCACAGTTTTTTACCGTTAAAATCAGGCCATTTTGTACAGTGTAGGAGATACAATCTCAATTGTTAAAAATAAAGCCAGAATTGCAAGATATAAACTCACAATCACGTTTTTCTCGCAATTGCGATTTTGTATCTCACAATTCTGACTTTTTTCTCGCAACTGCGCAATTCCAAAAAAAAGTCAGAATTGCCAGTTTATAGCCTATATCCAATTTTGACTTCATTTCTCACAATTGCGAGTTTCTGAGAAAAAAAAGTCAGAAATGCAAGTTTGTATCAGGCAATTCAAAAAAAAAAGTTAGAATTGCGAGATAGCCTAAACTCGCAATTGTGAGAAATATTTTTTTTATTATTATTATTGTTTTTTTTATTCAGTGGCGGAAACGGGCTTCCATTGCCTAATGTAAAAAAAATTTTAAGTAACTTTCCCCAACACTGGGTGAATGCTGCTGTTGTTTGCGTCTCTGTGCTGAGAGAGATCCGCGCTTCTGCCCACCCATCCCGAGATGACGCGCGGCTCTATATCGTCGCAGGCTGCTGTCAGCTCTCTGCACTTCTCAGTCTACTAACTAGTAGACAGGGAGGAGGAGGACAGCAGTGGTCATGGACCCTGGATTATGGACTCTGGAGCTGCTGGGTC
Source organism: Tor tambroides (assembly GCA_021397915.2). Lineage (NCBI taxonomy): Eukaryota > Metazoa > Chordata > Actinopteri > Cypriniformes > Cyprinidae > Tor > Tor tambroides. The sequence continues at coordinate 4,398 of JAFVLL020018426.1, read as the reverse complement.
TGTTTTTCTCGCTGCTCGCCTGCTTGTGTTCGCTGGTCACCCTCATGATGCCGCAATGGCTCACACTTTCCACCGAGCTCCTGCCCACCGAGAGCTTCCAGCTGGGTTTGTGGGAAACCTGCGTGGTCCAGGATTTTGGGATGACCGAATGCGTCCCGTACAACACACTTCTGGGTCTCCCCTCGGACATCCGACTGGCCCGAATCCTGATGTGCACCAATGTGGCGATGGGTTTAATCGGTCTGTTATTCGCCATCCCAGGCATCAACCTGGTGAACAGCTGCAGACGCACGGAGAGCTACGAAGCCAAAAGGACCTTGAAGATGCTCGGCGGGGTCTTTAGCATCGTCGCAGGTGTCCTCGGTCTCGTGCCTGTCTCGTATGTGGCGCATCTGACGGTTCTCCGGTTCTTCGATGAAAGCGTGCCAAGCGTGGTTCCTCGGTGGGAGTTCGGAGATGCGCTTTTCCTCGGCTGGACGGCTGGGTTTTTGCATTTGGTGGCTGGTTTCTTGTTGGTCACTTCTTGCTTGTTTATGCAAGACGAAAGATGTTCGCTACACCAATCTATAGCGCTATACAGAGCTCAAATAACGCGTCCAGAACGCTCTCCACGCAGGAGGACAGAATATGTGTGAGATTATTGATGAACGCACAGTTTGCTTCAACTAATCTTTTGCGTTTTGCTCTGAAATTATCAGATATATTCAAAGATTGTAAATATAATGCTGCTGTTTTTAGTTTTTGAGCAGATTAGACTTCCTTTTTTGATTACAAATCATTTTGTGAATCATTTTATAAGCTCAAACCCAAATCTGCATGTGAATGTGATTCTAATGAAACCATACAGTTTACTAATTATGGAAACAAATGATGCAAACTTTCCGAGAAAGTGCAACTTAGGTTTTTATGACTATGAGGTCATCTATTAGAGACAATGTTATGCTAATTATCCAAATGAAAACCAGATGCATGTGTGTTTTTATATTTAAAAGAGTTATTTAATGAGAGGAAGATGATTTGTGTTTTATGAAATGTCAAAGCAAAGTGCCAAAGTTGATGATCAGTCAATAAATCAGATGAATGTTTGTCTCATGATATACAGTAGGTGTGAAGAGATGCAGGTGATTTTTCTGCATTTTAGATTTTTGTGCTCACGAAATGTCAACAAATGTGAGTTTTCACAAAAATATGTTGTGGTAGCCTATAGTTGTAACATGCATATTTATGAAAATATCACTTGTGAGGCTCATAAATTAAGAAAGAATATTTTAAAATACTTAAATGTGACCCTGGACCACAAAACCAGTCTTAAGTGTCAATTTTTCAAAATTGAGATTCATACATCATCTGAAAGCTGAATAATTAAGCTTTCCATTGATGGTTTGTTAGGATAGGACAATATTTGGCTGAGATACAACTATTTGAAAATCTGGAATCTGAGGGTGCAAAAAAATCTAAATATTGAGAAAATCTCCTTTAAAGTTGTTCAAATGAAGTTCTTAGCAATGCATATTACTAATCAAAAATGAAGTTTTGATATATTTATGGTAGGAAATGTGAAAAATATCTTCATGGAACATGATCTTTACTTAATATCCTAATGATTTTTGGCATAAAAGAAAAATCTATAATTTTGACCCATACAATGTATTTTTGGCTATTGCTACAAATATACCTGTGCTATTTATGACTGCTTTTGTGCTCCAGGGTCACATATAGATTTAGTGGGGTTCAAAGGTCTGAGAAAATGCTTTTTTTTGCATTGAATTTCTTTAATGCAATTTTATTAATGTGTTATAATAAATAGGGGATAATAAGGGATTTGGCACATGTAAACATTGTCACATTCTTTACTTGCATAAAAAAAGAGTTACCTGCTCAAAAGAAAAAAAAAATATTATAATAAAGTTTTTATATATGATTAGTGACTTAGAGACAGTGGAGAATCTGTCACCTTCATTTTGCATCATAATGATTTTTTTTAATTGAACATTTGCAACTTTAAATAGAATTGTATGTTCCTCTCAAGCTTTTGAACTCCCTTGCTTATATTATTATCGATTTAAAAAGTAAATAAATAAATATAATAATAATAAAAACAAATATTCTGTGCTGCTGAGAAGCAAGAGCTGAAACTGCTTTTTTTGCAGTATTTATTATTTTGCATTTTTCTCTTTTAATCAGATTTTTAGTGCTTTTTCATATACAGATTTCATTTGTACTGCATGAAAAATGAAAAAAAGTCTTCATTTTACATTATATTTTGTTTGTTTTTTCAAACTCTAAAAACTTTATTTCCACGTTTAATCAGATTTTCAATGTGTTCCTCTCAGACTTTTGAACTCCTTATTAACTGTATATTTAAAGTTAAAAAAATATCACATATTATGAACTGTGGTACTGAAAAGCAGAGACAAACAGGTGTAAAATACACAATGTAATGATGAAATATGCAGTAATTTCATCTCGCATTCATCTATTCAAACACTGGTTGGATGTGCCAGTTAGTTTTGATTTTAGTTTGCAATATAACTTGAAAGAAACAATGTTATTAATACACGTTCTTCACTGAAAGTGATGGATGACCTTCAGTTATCTTCACTGAAACAAAATTGCATTACATAAGACAGTTATTATAGCCTACAAGAGAAATCCCGAGTGTGTGATCTCTGAAGTGTCCTGATGGATCGGAGCCCGTAGCAGCACAATGTTCTTCACGAGGAATGTGTCTTTGATCATCTTTCTAAATCCCTTCAGCTTCTCGTCTGAAGTGTTTTAACCGCTGTGTGTCCGTGTCCATCGGCCTGGCCCGGCCCGGGTTCATGCCGTCAAATCAAAGTTCTCATTGTTGGCTTTCCACAATGGACTCATTATGACTTTGTATGCTAATCTTCCCATCTTTACATACAAAGGTTTGTTCACTATCCGGAGCACATGGTGTCGACCGCTTCCTGCCCACTTCCTTTATGATAATCAGCCGTATGGATGAAACGCATGGTTTTCTTTAATCCTGTTAAAGAATCCCTATTGCTAAAAATATTTAGGCATTAGTTTGAGATTTATGTATTTGAATTGCATATTAAATTTGGATTACACAGTCATAGTTTATTATGCATCTATTTAAGTAATTAAATGATCAAATGCATTTATTCAAATTGCTTAGAATCAGTATAAATCTGCTATTCAGTTAAAAAGTATGAACAGTGTTAAAATATGGCTGTGGAACAAGCAATATTCAGTAAGTTAAAATGTATGAAACTGAAACAAATTTGATTGATGGTAAATATATTACCCTGCTTAAATCAGTTTTATTTAATTTCTGAATGGAAGCCTGTTTCTGCCATGGAATAAAAAAATAAAATGGCAGTTTTCTCTCACAATTCTGACTTTTTCTTGCAGTTCTTGCAAGTTTATATCTCCTGATTCAGATCTCACAATTCAGAGAAAAATTCCTCACAATTGCAAGGAAAAAAGTGAGAATTGTGAGATATAAACTCAGAATTTATCTTGCAATTCTGAGTTAATAATTCACAACTTTTTTTCTCAGAATTGCAAAATGTTAATTGTGAAATATAAACTCAGAAAATTGTGAGATATAACATCAGAATTATTATTTAATTTTAACCAGTTGGGTTAAAACTATATTAGTTTTTATCTCACAATTTTGTGATATGACTTCTCGCAATTCAAAGTTTATATCTCACAATTCTGACTTTCTTTCCTCAGAATTGCAAGATATAAACTCTCAATTTTGAGAAACAAAAGTGTACATTTTGACAAATAAGCTCGCATTGAGAGATAAAAAGTTGCAATTACAATTTAAATTTTTTATTCTGAAAACAAGAATCAGAATTGCGAGATATAAACTCAGAAAGTCAAACTTGTGAGATATAAATTTGCAATTGACTGTAAGAGAAAAAAAAAACCCAAAACAAAAATTGTGAGATGTAAACTCAAAATTGCAAAAAAATAAAAAATTCTTAATTTTTTCATCCCATTGTGGGAACAATCTTCCACACTGAGCAGAAATCTGTGTTTGCTGCTGCTTCAGCGCGTAAGAGAGGCCTTTTGTTCTGCTGCTGTCGGTCTTGGCACAATGTGGAGCTCAGAGAGAACTGCTTTGGCACAGACTGCACTTCCAGCTGAACAATTAGTGCAGTGATCGTCTGCAGAGCGTTTCACGTGCCCTGCCACTGCCATCCTCCGCTCCGCTTCACATGAGCCGGGTCTCCAGGGGTCGAGATGAGAGACCCACACCTACAGCCGTGGACCGAAGCCAGAGACTCGATGACGCAAGTTTAGACCGTTTCCTAACTCAAGGATGCTCAAGAGATCCACCACAGTGTTAACCCTCATCAAACACACCTAAATGAGCTAATTAAGGTCTTGGGTTGCCAA
>JAFVLL020018425.1:0-91301 GCA_021397915.2 Tor tambroides | reverse complement strand
GTCACATGCTCACTCTCGGAATCGCAGACTCCATCTGCGCTCATTAGAATAGACTCTTGTGCAGATGTGCCCCCATCCGCTCCTTAACAATAAACTCAATAAACTCACATGTACGTTATTAGACTATTGCTTTCCAATGAATGCACTTGCTATCTCTTTCTCTGGCTGAATCAGCCAAGCACCCTCCAGCTCCTCTAAACACACACACACACACACACGACTGTCATTCATGTGACTAACACCAGAGTGGCGACATTCCTCAGAAAAGGTCAGCAGAGCCCTTCAAGATGAGTGGCGAGCACAGCTGGGTTATTTTGATTCAGTCTCCGAGGGTTTGCGACATCCATCCTCTTCCCATGATCACAGATGTTTGCATGTGTGTACACCTAGCGAAGCTAATCTTATTAGCACCTCTGAGGATTCTCGGTAGCGAAGGCGACAAACTCTGAGGCTTTAAGTGTGACAGCAGGAAGACCTGCCAAAAGTGAAGTGAAACGGATAGATTCCCAATTTAATCCTCGCCATTGATTAAAATCTTTTTCAAATCAGCAGCAGACTATTAAACTCAAATCCCCTAGAGAACCAGGAACCAGAAATGTTTCAGCTGCAATCAGGGACAAGGGAACTGTGGGAGTTGGGAATTTGCATGAAGTGAGGTATTGATTTACAGACAATATCATTAAAATGCAGTGTGCCAAAGTCTCTAAAAGTCTCTCCCGGTCCAGCAGGAAAAATAAACCGGCCTTTGGCTGAACAAGACAATTGTCTGCTTAGTAATGTGCACTACAGGCTTTGGAAAAGGCAGTTAAAATATATAATGACCTAAACTAAATAAATGTCATGGCAATGACAGAAACATAATTTATGTCACACACTAGTCTCGGCCACAGGTAATTCACCAATCGTTTGATGCCTTTTGCACACAAAAATAGAAAAAACAGGGCTAGTTGTGAGTGTTTCAGCATGTGCTGCACCGCCATTGAACATTTACAATAATCTTGTAAATCACTGTTCAAAAGTTTGAGGTTAGTATAAGTTTATTATTTTTTTTTAAAGGAATTAATAGTTTTATTCATCAAAGAAACATTAAATGATCAGTAAAGACAGTAAATATTTATAATATTACAAAAGATGTTTCTTACAAATAAATTCTGTTCGTTTGAACTTTTTATTCATCAGTCCTGAAAAAAAGTATCACAGTTTCCACAAAAACATTAAGCATCACAACTGTTTTCAACACTGATAATAATAAGAAATGTCCACGTATTAGAATGTTATCAAGTTAGTTAAAGTTTTTGTCAATTTTGCAAAAATAATCAGTAAGGATGTTTAAATTATTTATACTAATCAGTATTGTTTTGTATCATATACCATCATTTTTCAGCAAAATAACTTTATGAAGTTTGATTATAGCTGTAGAAATGTTCCCTTTGTCACGAAACAAAATAGCGAAAAAAAATTTGTTTGGGGTAGGTAACAATTTTTCATGACTTTAAAATTAGTATCTTCAAGGCTGCATATACAGTATTTGACAGCAAAATTGTGAAATATTATTACAATTTAAAATAACTATTTTCTATTTGAATATATTTAAAAACTTAATTTATTCCTGTGATGCAAATCAGAATTTTCAGCATCATTACTCCAGTCTTCAGCGTCACATGATCGGAAATTGTTCTAATATGCTAATTTGGAGCTCAAGAAACATTTTTTATTATGGCCAATGTTGAAAAGAGTTGTAGAAAGTTCAAAAGAACAGAACTGATTTAAAATAGAAATATTTTGTAACATTATAAATGTCTTTACTGTTACATTTGATCAGTTTAATGTGTCCCTGCTGGAAAAAAGTATTAATTAATAACAAAAGAATACCGCCTCAAACCTCTGGTTGAAAATGAATTGTTTTATACGGTCTAAAGGCTTTCTGTTTAATTTGGCAGTTCTTGGCCTGAATAAGCTGCAATGTGGACCAGACGAGAGACTCCACACACACACACACACACACACACACGTAATCTAATGCAAGAAATATGGAGTAAAAAACTCATTCACCCTCAGAGCGGCAAGGACAGCAAAGAGCAGCAGTCACTTCAAGCACTTTCTAAAACATAATCGCTCCTGCTTCCACAGACCCCCCGCCAACCCCCGAAACGACCTCCCTCCACCAACTGCACCTCCCTGTGCCCCCTGCCAGCCTGTCTGTAGCATTTTAGAACAATGATTAAAATCTTTAATAATTTAAAACACACTCCTCAAAGAGGGAGGGGTGATGAGAGCGAGAACAAGAAAGAGAGAAAAAGAAAGGGATGGTGATGGCTGAAAGAAAACACTGTTTCATATTTCTGCTCTTTGAAGAGAAATGAAATAGTGTCCTCTCCCCAAAGGGCGTAAGAGCAGCTCAGGAGCTCCTCTTTCTCCTTAATTTACTCCCTTTCATTTGTAGACACCCTCTGCGCAGTCGGGAGGGCGGCCAAGAGCGCCAGCCCCGGCCCTCGTGTAGCAGGGACATCGCTTTCATTATTAATGCTAAAAAATTTCACCCAAATTGTGTCCGTGAATTTCTAATGAAGGCCTGGGTCAAAACAGAGTCTCCCGCATTGGGGGATGGAGACAGGGTGGAAATCTCACGAGCTGGTTTTTATTGTCAGGACAAAGAACATTAGTGCTCGACAATGCAGTGCAGTTATGTACAGTGGCAGAATCTCAACTACACTGGCTTTGAAAACTGAAGAACATTCCAGAAAGTTGTTTCTGGTGATTGTTGGCCTGGCAACAAAAAGTCTAAAAATGATGTTTTAACATGACACTGTACTTGGAGGGATGATAAAAATAATTTGCACTGAATGTACCAAACAAGTTATGAATAATAAATGCTATGGACTCTTGGCATGAAAAAGCAGGTCTTTAATGACTTTCTAAGCACACTTCAAGCGGTCCCAAAGATGTCCGCTCAAACTAAACTCTCAGATCGGCTAAAGGCCTCAATTCATGAAACAAGAACAGAACAAATTCAACTAATTTGTTTGTAAAACATTCTTACATAAATGATCACAATCAAATTATGTAAGAATGGTTTTAGGAACAATTCATCCAGCCAGAAAAAAAAAGAAAGAAAACAATCAATTACTGCACCAGTTTATGCAATTAATATCTTTGTTGGCATGAAAGAAATATGGACTCATATTAGCCAAAGTGATTTAGAACTGTCAGTTAGAATGTATAGAAAACTATATATCTTGCATCGTATGCCATACATTTCCAGCAAAATCAATTTATGACATTAGCTGTATAATTTCAAGCTAGCTGTCTTTTATATACAGAAAAAAGTATATAAAAAGCTTAACATTAAATGAAATATATTTATTAATATAAGTATGACATATTTAAGTATGACAAAGTATAAAATGAAGAATAGCAAGTATAAAATAAAAAATATAAATTATTTTAAGTAAGAAAATAAATAAATAAATCCAAACCAAACCAAAAATTTCTGCCCCTAAATTTTTTTGGGGGGGGAAAAAAAAAAAAAAAAAAAAAAAAGATTTGCATTTTTTGTCTTTTAATGTAAAATAGAAAGTAGTAAATTTTAAGAAGTTTTTTTTTTTTTTAACAATTTACACAAATTTGTACTTTTTTTTAAAACTACTATATATCAGAATATCATACTAACATACTAACTAACTCTTACTATTTCTGCAGGACACAGTAAGCATGGAATACTGGAAACTATACTTGCCAATATTTCCCACAATGCAATGTGCTCAAATGAACCTTTTATGTCTAATGTGATGCATAAACTTACAATAATAGCAGTGATTGTAGCATCTGAATAGAAATACCACACCAGTCGTACAATTTGCCTTATGTTTATATAATTAAACGGCAGAAATAGTATGTAATAGTACGACTCATTATTGGGTTGGTTTGACAAATCTTGAGTAATCTAAAATACAAAATGACAGTAATTAAGATGACAACTGGATGCCACCTGAATGCAACTTTATGTGGTCAAGAAACAAAAATGTACCTCAAACTCAAAGACAGTTTTCAGTTAGTAAACACAGCCATTGTTTGCTGATTGATTTCTGACTGGCTAACTTTTTCATAACCTGAACAAACTTCTCCCTGATCCGTCGTCTCTCTCTCTCTGAGGTTCCTCTCTTTCTTGGCAGGCCTGGAGCGCAGTGTGGCCCAGGGGAGGATTGGACTGTCTGTCACAACCAGAAAAAGTCCTGCCTGGCTCTCCCTGCAGGGACCTGGCAAACCACTTACACGGCCAAACAAAAATCAATAGCTTAATGATCCAAAACCAGTAATAGAAAGAGAGAAAAATCCCACACACCCTCTAAAACAATAAAATGTCTTTTGGCAAGTGCAACTCTTTCCTGTGTCTCAGTGTGTGCGCACATGTGCGTGTGTTCACGTAGCTTAGCAGTGCAAAACGTATCGATTTACTGATTCCCCCGTCTTTGTCCAGTTTTCTTCTCTATCCCCAATGCCGTATCCTACTGCAAAGACTCTTGGGACGGTTACACTGCAGTGGGACTCCGGGAGTGAAAAGGCTTGTGTCTGCATGAGCTTTCCACAGCTTATATCATATGGATTTATTAGCGCGGGTCACGACCAAATCAAAACCTTGACCCATCTGTTCACTACAATTTATAAGCATCTAACAGCAGCTAGTGACGGTTTGGCAGGGGATACGCTGTTCTTTCCAGGCCTGGGCTCCGGTGAATGCCCGCCTTCCATGGGTAATTTAGCGATTAGAGGACAGCTCGTACTTAATGATTTATCCCGGGCCAGGCTCTTGTAAAAGATCACAGGGATCTGGTTGTTAGCCGCTGGGAGAGGCCATACAGGGCCAGCGTACTGCACTGCAGTGGGCTGCCGCTGTCTGCGCTGATATAAAACACCAGGACGCCACATGTCATCAAGCAGGATGGGCCTTGAACCGGCCGTATAGATGATAAGGCTGTTTAGAAGCATGACGTAACGGAAGGGGTGACAAAAATGGGGTCACGTGCAGATTTGTGGGCGACACATGCAGGCAGAAATATCATTCTCTCTAGCAAGGCACACTACACAAAATCTACCCTCACACAGAAAGAATGAACTCTTTTTAGCTGTGCTCTTCCCTCCAAATGAATTCTGGGAAAACGTAAAATTTACATTGGACTACAATAAATTAATTATTCATAGCACATTGTTTTATATTTTGTTATATTATATATTACATTAAATAACATACCGGTAATAAATTATTACTAAATATAGATGGAAATATTTAATATAATTTCAATCATTTTATTATTTTAGTATATTTCTTATTATGTGAACTATTTTGTACATATAAACAGATTGCATATACTAAGATTTTGCACATATACTTTATAATTGTCAAATATATTAAAATATAACAAATTATATATACAGTATATTTTTAAAAAATGACAAACATCTATTATTTAATTATTACTAAATATAGATACTAATTATAGATATTCATTAATATAGATATTATTACTAAATATAGATGGCAATATTTAATAGAATTTCAATAATTTTACAACAGATATACAAACATGTATACAAAGATTTAATATATATTATAATTAAAAAAAAAATATATATATATATACACACACACACCTATATATGTAAGATCTATATATGTTATATATACATTAAATTATATAAAATATATATCTTTATATCAAATTACAATTACACACACATACACACATATATTATTTTGCAAAGAATCATTAGATTGATCGAAAAATATTTATAATGATAAACACTTATAATTCTATTTTAAATAAATGCTGTTTATTTGAATCTTTTATTCACCAAAGAATCCTAAAAAATACAAAACTATTAAGCAGCACAAGTGTTTTTAACACTGATAATAATAAGACATGTTTCTTCAAAGTATATTTAAAAAAAATGAATAACAATCTACCTATCTAATAAGTTAAATAAAGATCAATGGCAATTTTTTATTTATTTATTTGATAAGGGACTTAATATTGAATATATATAAATATAGTGAAATATTTCTTTAATCACAATTTTCTTTCCTTAATCCTTCAAATTTGAAAACTTTCAGTTTTATTTATAGGCTATATGATTAAAATGATTTAATAACTCTAAAAGAAAAATCACCCTGGACGGAAAATGCAAAGTCAGTGAGTGCAGCGCAGCTCCACAACGTGAGTGGGGTTGTCATGACGACTTGTTATCCCGAGCGCTCCCCGAGGCAGCTGGGAAATCAGGAGGGGAGGGCTACGGGGACCGAGGCTATTCTTAAACACACAGCAACAGGCAAACGCAATTACAGGCACAGGGAGACAGTGGCCTAATCAAATCAGCAGGGAGGGGAGGGGAGGATAGGAGAGGAGAGGAGAGGAGAGGAGAGGAGAGGGGTGCTGTCGGATGCCTGTAGCTCACGCCTGGAAAAGCTCACCCAGATGCAGACCTCTGCTCTCCAAATGGGGGTGACATGGAGTGGTGCCGGCAAACACAGCGGGCTCCTGGTCCACACGTACACACAAACACAGACATACACAATACCACACAGCTGTTACAGGCCAAGAGGTACCCTAATAAATCTACGTTTTTCATGCCGTGTATGATCACATTAGAGGCATTAAACCTCAAATGCCCTGAACCAGGGTCCAAATTAACACTCAAAATATTTGTAGAATTGCAACATATAATATAAAATCTATAAAATAATATAAAATATATAATAATATAAAATAGAATTGCAATATATAATATCTAAAATGTATGTTATAGTACACACACACACTCTTATTAATACCTATTATATACTTATTAAATTAATACTTTATTCAGCAAGGACACATTACAAAAAAAATCAGTAGAGTGCCAGTAAAGATGTTTATAATGTTTCAAAAGATTTTTATTTGAAGTATTTCAAATGTTCTTTTGAACTTTCTATTCATCAAAGAATCCTGAAAAAATGTTTTTCACAAAATATTAAGCAGTGCAACTGTTTTCAGCTTTGATAATAATAAGAAATGTCTCTTCAGCAGCAAATCAGCATATTAAAATGATTTCTGAAGGATCATGATCATGAGACACATAAGACTGGAGTAATGATGCTGAAAATTCACCTTTGACATAACAGGAATAAATTGCATTTCAAAATATATTCAAATAGAAAATAGTCATTTAAATTGTAATATTATTTCATAATTTTTACTTTAATATTAAATAAACAAATGCAGCTTTGGCGAGCATAAGAGACTTCTTTTAAAATATTTAAACATTTTTACCCACAACCCATTCAAACATTTGAATGGTAGTATATTATATATTTTTAAAATGTGAAACTTCAGCATTACTTCATATATATTGCATGCGTAAAAATGATATGTTTCACAGCTTGATTATTATTTATATTTATAAAATGCATATTAATATATATTTTATAGAAAAATGCTAAAGTTTCAACTATTTATTACTGGCATATCTCAATTGACCCCTAAATGACAGTTATGGCAAAAAGTCATTTTTGGACCCTGTTTCAGAGCCTGTACAATGTCTATACGTGCCTTGAAGCTGTTCAGGTGCCTGGACCTCTACAGCCCACATTTTCAAATGTTGAATTGACCTCGGTGGCCTGTACTGCAAAACAAGAAATGTTAGGTTTTGCTCAAATAGGTTAGAGAAAACAACAACCTTTGCTCTCAGCTTTCTAAATGCACTTTCAGTGCACTTCCTAAACATGTTTCTTGCCGTTGTGTGCTTTTTGCTGATAAAGGCCAGGCAAGCACTCAACTTGAGTTGACCTCTGTGAGTCACAGCAATCATTTCTCATAAAGCATCTCAATAACGTCAACTAATCAAGTATAATGGTGCGCTGCGCCTTTCCAGACGCCTACCTCGTGCTCTCCAGGGCTGGAGAAGATCCTTTAACCTTCTTTACTTAGCACGACTACTGCGTAACGGACTCCTAACTCAGTCCACCCCAAGAGCTTTGGCCCCGTCATCCGCAGAGGGCCCAAGTGTGAGAAGTCAGGCCTGTCTGCATTCCCCTTTGCGTTAATGAGCAGGGTAATTACTGATGGCCTAACCCTGGCCGAGGGAGCAGGCCTGGTTCTGTATAGAACCACACACACACACACACACACACACACACACACACACACACACACACACACAGACCTTTCATTAAAAATTACCTCTCAGGGACCAGGAGAGAGATATATAAAGCGGAAAAGAAAGTACAAGAAAGCAAAAAAGGGAGAATGAACTACAGTACATACAGACTTCTGCTGATTACTTCCTACACAAACTGTGGGCTAAGCAAAGAAAATAAAAAATAAAAAAATTATATTATATTTTATATATATATATATATATATATATATATATATATATATATAACCATATTTCTCATCTTTTTAAAATATTATTAATTATTAACATGTAAGTTTTTCACATAGTATAGTTATAATATAGTAAAAATCTAAATGATAGTAATACACAGCAATATTTTCCAAAATATATCTTTACTAAACAAATACTGCAGGCACTTCTGTCAACATTTTGAGTGATAAAGCAATCAATTTACTGAATCAGACTTTTGAATTGATTCACTGAAACGGCCACTTTGAACTAATTCATGACAATGACTCTAATTTCATTATTTCTACTCAATTTGAAATGAGAGAGATAGAGAAAAATCATCACTGTCCAAATGCTCTAATACGCACATCATGAGAAAAGAACGTATTGTGACAGTAGTATAATGTAATAATAGACATGATTTGTATGCATTTATTATAAATTAAATTTATTAAATAATTTAAATAAATATTTATATATAAATATATATATATATATATATATATATATATAAATATTTATTTAAATTATTTTAATATTGTTTTTAGATATCACACACACCCACACACTAATTAATTAATATATTCAAAATAGTTAATGTATTCTGAATATTCAATAAATCTCTCATCCTTAACTCTGACTGCAGTGGATACAAAGCCCACTTGTAAGAAATTTTGTATTGGTTTTTTTTTTCTGGTTGCATTGGGATCTGGGGGTGTATATGACAGAAAGGATCAAAACATTTCCCCCCAAGCAAACAGGCTCAGCTGACGGGAACGCAGTCAAACTTTTACTCTCTCTATGATTAAAACATGGCCGCCCCTGTTCGCTCACCCCTCCCGTTATTAATGAGTGAAGCGCTGTGGAATGCACTGGCCTGTGAACACTCGTCCACATCACAGCTCTGATTCATCAGAACACTTCAAACAGCACAATCCACAATTAACTGACAAGAGCCGGCAATTAGTACGGAGCACAGCAACCCGCATATGCAATCTCAGCAGCAGCGGGAACAAGGATTGATCCCTCAGAGAGGCCACCACGTGTTGTGTTGCTACTTGTTAAGCTAGGACAGTTTCATAGCTTTTGTAAATCACAACCAGAATGCAACGAAGAGCAAAATAGCACTGCACTGAGGAGAAAAATGTAGGGATTCTTTGTGCATCTCTGGTGCAAACATGATATGAAACAGAAAAAGCCCACGGCATGCAGTCAGCATAGTTGCATCCATTAGAGTGAAATGCACTTAAACATAATTAGAAAAAAATCAAATATCCGAACTGTCCTTACTCCGACCTCGTGGAAAGTTTACTTGAGATCATAAATTCCAATCAAGAGCTTTATAGGACACTCGATAGTTTGATGTTTATAATTCATTACTCAGCTTATTTTAAAACACAAGGCTGCCAAGACACTGCTGCTGTAGGACAAATAAAAGCAAGGATGTATTTTTTAATATTCCATAGATGAATTTGAATGAATTTACAGGGGCCTGAATTTGTCCTCATTGGTTTAATAGGGAAATAAGATTGCAAAGAAAATATCCCATTCTAATTAAAACAATAATTCACCCCAAAAGAAAAAATTAATTCTGTCTTATTTACTCAACCTTTTGTCGTTTCAGACTTTTTTTCTTTCTTTCTGTGGAACACATTTTTCATGCATTGGGACTGAAGCTTTCAAGCTTCCAAAGAACTATAAAATAATCATATAAGCCGCATATATGACTCATGCATGATTTTCCACATCTTTGAAAGTTATACAATGTGTGAGTAACAGACTGATATTTAAATTGTTACTCACTGATATTCAAGAACCTATTAAGTCTGATTCATAAATGAAGCTTTCAGGCTAGTTTTGTGAACCGGATCAACCGATTTACTGGACAGAACTGACTTTTATGTCTTTTGACAATGTTTGAAGCTTGAAAACTGTAGTTCCTTTTGATGGTACTTGCATGGAAAAGAGCTTTATACAATACAGCAGCTTTAGATTAAATAAAAAGAAAGGCAAACAGATTTTGAATGACATGAGGATGAGTAAATGATGACAAAAAATGCCTACTGTACATTGCACACACACACACAAGGTGGATAATCACATGAAGTGCGTTACAATATGTGTGCAGGTTTAAGATTTGTCACAACAAAAGCCCTCTCTTCAAATATCCCTGATGGATCAGCATTCTGTGTAATCACTCCATTACCGTTTCACAAAAAGACACGTGCTGGGACACGGGTCAGATTGCACTCCCACAATGAAGAAATATATGGCTGTCAGCAGGGGAAAACACCAGACTTCTGCATTAACCAGCATCTGACCTCTACAAGACCTGTCTGGAGAAGGGCTGCCAGACACGTGCAATTTTCTTTCTGATTTTTGCTGAATTTCCAAGCTACTTTATTTTTTTTACATCCACAGTAATTACACTTTGCCCTGAAAACATGACAGCGTTGCATGAAGAAAGTGTCAAATTTAGGTCAGTATTCACTGATAATCTTGTGCTTTTCAATGCATTTGCATTTATGAACATTCAAATATGGTGCATGAAAGACAAGACATGATTTTAAGAAAATAGGATTTAAATTGAATTTTTCCCTTCTCAAATTAAACTGCTGTGTGACAACTTAGAATATAATGCACAAAATAAAAGAATTCTGCAAAACAAAAAGTGTTTGAAATGATATGAACTTCTCATATCTGCATCTTACTCAAAAGTAATAGTTTATGGATCTTAACTTGAACCTAAATCCCTTTGGTTACCAGTCCAAATCTTTAAGCCACTCCACCAACAAAACTTGATTTAAAGCATTTAAAGTGCTCTCAGTGGTAAATAATAATAATAATAATAATAACACTTCCCAGAAAAGGATGGATTCTTAGGGAAGTACATACACATGTGCAAAGACAGGTGCACACACACTCCCACAGACCAACAATAAGCTTGTAATCGCACACACAATTCATGCGGTCTATTTCTGACAGTTAATATGAACAGATGTGGGCCCCCTACTCTCTCTCACACCTTATATACACACAACACCATTTTTCCCAGCACCTGGTGTGCTGTTCCAGATTGTGTGCGTAAGCTGTGATTGAGGCGGATTTCTAAAAGAGGAGGGAATAGGAGTCATTCCAAAGTTTAATCAAAGAAAAAGAGTGTCTTCATAGAGTCGACTACCCTCCTAAACATCTGGGCCCCTGTACGGCTCCCAACAGCACGCCTGCTGTTTCATATGTGAGCCGAAACTCTCCACGGTCTGGGTCCTCCATATGAGACAGTATAAACAGATGAATTAAGAACAGAGAAAAGAAGAGAGAAAGACAAGGAAATGAGACAGAGGCGAGTGGGGAGAAATGCAAGGGATTATGGGAGAATGAGAGAGACAGAGCGAAAGAAAGACAACAAAAGCGAGAGAGAATAAAAGAGAGGCTGAGAGGGGAGCGTGTGTGTGCAGAATAGCAGAGCTTGTTTAATTCATCAAAACTGGCTTCATAGAGAGTTGTAGATTTAAACTTTAATGAAAGAGCCCTAAAGTCCTGATGTAACGAGATGAAGTGAGCGGGAAAATAAAACAGGGAACTCAGCGAAAGAACTTGGGAAAGACTGGAGAGAAACAATCCTGTCTATGTCACTATTATGGGCTCTGCGCACATGCTTAAAATTCACTAAAAATTAATTGTACTTTCTGATAATGCCAATTATTTGCATGCACTGTCTGCGCTTTAGCAGCCGGTTTACTGAAGGAATTATGCAAATCAGGTAACGCTGCAAAAATGCCACAAAATCTGTGTGAACAATTTTAGCTTCATCTATCTACTTATCTGTCCATCCATCCAGCCATCCATTTGTCCATCTATGTGTACATTTATGTATGTATGTATGCATACATCCGTATACCTATCCATCTAGCCATCCATCCATCTATCTCTCCATCCACTCATCCATCTGGCCATCCATTTATATGACCATTTATCTATCCATCTATCTATCCATCTATCCATCTATCTATCCATCTATCCATCTATCCATCCATCCATCCATCCATCCATCCATCCATCCATCCATCCATCCGTCTGTCTGTCTGTCTGTCCATCCATCCATCCATCCATCCATCCAGCCATCCATCCATCCGACCCATCTATCCATTCATCTATCTATCAAGTCACTCATCCATCCATCCATTTCTCCATCCACCCATCCATCTATCTGACCCATCTATCCATCCATCTATCAAGCCACTCATCCATCCATCCATCCATCCATCCATCCATCCATCCATCAATCCATCCATCCATCCACCCATCCATCTATCTGACCCATCCATCCATCCATCCATCCATCCATCCATCCATCCATCCATCCATCCATCCATCTGTCTGTCTGTCTGTCTGTCTATCCATCCATCCATCCATCCATCCACCCATCCATCTATCTGACCCATCCATCCATCCATCCATCCATCCATCCATCCATCCATCCATCCGTCTGTCTGTCTGTCTATCCATCCATCCATCCATCCATCCAGCCATCCATCTATCTGACCCATCTATCCATTCATCTATCTATCAAGTCACTCATCCATCCATCCATTTCTCCATCCATCCACCCATCCATCTATCTGACCCATCTATCCATCCATCTATCAAGCCACTCATCCATCCATCCATCCATCCATCAATCCATCCATCCATCCACCCATCCATCTATCTGACCCATCCATCCATCCATCCATCCATCCATCTCACCATTTAGCTATCTGTATATCTATCCATCCAGCCATCCATCCATCTATCTCTCCATCCACTCATCCATCTGGCCATCCATTCATATGACCATATATCTATCTGTCTATCTATCTATCCATCCATCTATTTCTCCATCCACCAATCCATCCAGCCAGCCACCTATCTGACCCGTTTATCCATCCATCCATCCATCCATCCATCCATCTATCTATCTATCTATCTATCTGCATTAAAGGGAGTGTGTTTATTCTGAAAAGAATGACATTGGCAACTTAAATGCTCAAGGTAAATCAGTTAAACAACACTGTTAGCAGTTTGCGAAGGCTCAGGTTTTTGCATTGCAGCACTATTCACAAAAGTGGCTCAACTGTTTAGTCATTTCACCCCACAGTCTGTCTCTGTGGTTACCCACTCATCCTGTTTCAGTCATTGTTATGAGTTCAATGTGTCAGCAGAACATGCTCGCCTGCTGTGACCGGGGAACTCATCACTATGTGTGTGTGTTTTAAGCCAACATACTTGTGATGGTGGCAGTATGCAAACAAGCATTCACACAGTTTTATCTGCGTCTCTGCTTATCACTCTGTTTGGGGATTGTGGTGCATTGGAATGCATTTGTAAATGTGCGCATTGTCAGTTTTTCACATATTCAATCTGACCTCCAAATGATTTTGTCCATTACTTCAGTGCAAAACATAGACAACAACCCACATATTCTTGATGAATTACTTTCTCTATTGGAGTTTTCAGTGCTATTACAGTTTACTGAAAAAGAGAGTTTTTAGTGTTTTAAACCAATATAACCTGCTTTCATTAATTTTTTTTTAAACAAGGGGGACTGGGGCAAGTTGTGTCAACATCTGTATTGACACAAAGTGTAAAGTCTTAACTAGTGCTGTCAAACGATTAATTGCGATTAATCACATCCAAAATAAAAGTTTTTGTTTACATAATATATGTATGTGTATTGTGTATATTATGTATATATAAATATACACACATACAGTATATATCTTGAAAATATTTACATGTATATACATTTTATATATTTATATTCGTATATTATATATAATATTTTTCTTAAATATATACATGCATGTGTTTGTATTTATATATACATAAACATACACAGTATACACACATATATTATGTAAACAAAAACTTTTATTTTGGATGCGATTAATCACGATTAATCATTTGACAGCACTAGTCTTCTTAAAGGAAAACGCCACCGTTTTTCCATATTCCAATATGTTCTTCCCTCAACTTACACGAGTTGATACGTACCTCTCCTGTCTCAGATAAAAATGATGACTATAATGTATGGCGGAAGAGCACTTCACAGCACTTCGACCTCGGCGAGGTAATATCATCACTCCTGAAAACTCCCCCTCCGCACTTCGACCTTTATTTTGTGTCACCATACTTACTCGTGTAACTACTCATGTAACCGTCTTTAAATAGGGAAAACATGGAAGTGTTTGGTGACTTCTAAATTCATCCCTGTTTGGATCCTATGGAATGAATGGTGCTAAGCTAAACGCTAGCATAGTGGCGCCGCGCGCTACAGCGATTAAGTGCACGCACTGAGACAGGAGAGGTACGTATCAACTCGTCTAAGTTGAAGGAAGAACATATTGGAATATGGAAAAACGGTGGCGTTTTCCTTTAACACGTCACCTTTTGTGACAACATGCCCCAACAATAGGGTTTGTATGGGGTAAGTTGTCACAATGGAACCCACCATTTATTAGCCTATTGTAGGCATTTTATCACAATTTAACAGTATACCAATTATAAAATCCAGAAAAAAAATAAAACAAACATCAAACCACTGTTTAAGCAATCAAAGATTGTTAATAGAGATTTGTTATCACATTTAATAGATTGATAGACGTTTGAAACCAACATACAAATCCAACTGGACCTTTGACTCGAAACCTTAAGGTTACCAACACATTGTGACAAGAGTAATTATTCAACATTTCCCATCCCTCCATTTCGCTGCCACTCTGCATTCATTAGTTTGTTTAATTTAGCAGCTGTCCTTAACATTTTCCACTCAGCACCCAGGCCTGTAATGATGTACAGGTTGCACCATCTGTGTGTCAGAGCCCCTGTGCGGCTATGCTTCTCTGTGACTCATCGCTCTGCGCCATCACTGTTGGAGCTGTCGTACGCATCATCATTCTGCGCCGAGGCTGGCATGCCAGGACTCCGCCGCATGCCGGCATCCCATACATCTCCGACCATCATTTATTTGGCACCAGGCAATTAGAGGACCCAAAAGCCTCAGCGTGGGGTAGGACTAGGTCTCCCTTTTTAATCACCCTTCTTAATTACTTTCTCTGTTCCATGTCACGAGCCGGCATCTGTAGCTGCTGCATTTAAATTTTGCGGCCGGTCGCGAGCAGACTTGTACGCAATGGTACGAGTGCAGAAAGACTTGGGTTCCTGTCCAAAAACATTACAAGGTTGTCCCATGAGGGGCCAATCCATCAAAGTGATTTTTCTTTCCGCCTCCACTCCAGCCCTCTTCTCCTTTGCAACGTAGTCATTTTCTTCTCACTGGGAGTGACATTGATTCATAAAGTACTCTGCTGCAGGTGCCAAGGCGCGCCAGAGTTTTGGTAGTGTCGTTGAGTTTGAGTGCGCGAGCTCGTGAGAGTGGGGCTCTCTCTATCTTCTCTGCTGGAGCCAATAGCGTTTAGCCGTATAGTATCAGCAGGGGATGTGTCATATCACGAGGCCAATAGGTCAAGGCTTGAGGTTCGGAGAGCCGTGACCTTGAGCCGCTGTGCTGATGCAGTGAAAGGCTGCTGCTGATCCTCTGGCTCTGAGGGGACTTAACCAGGTTCCAAGGGTCTGACAGGAGGACAGGTCCAATCAGAGAATCCAGCTCAGAAGGGTAAGACGGCATAATCCGCTCATAGCTCACTCTGCAGAGAGGGTAATAAAGCTGCAGGACTGACACATGCTTTAGTGCGAATGGCACATGTGGGTAAAGTCGGCACGGATGGAGAAAGACAGTTAGGGTCATGTGACCATGGCGCCACTTTATCAGATTTGGGTAGAGGGGACGTTTGGGAAGGTTATGGCTACTGTGTGATTGATAACCTCTAGGGAGATTCGCTGAGATGCAAGTCACATCGAAATGGATGTATTTACACAACTTTTAACTTGACAGGGCATCTTAAAATGTAAAAATATGCAAATTCAACTGCAAAATGTGATTGTTGTGAATCATTGGTCAGTGATCAACTTCTAATCAATAAAAAAATACTTCTATTCTATTTTGATGAATAAAAAGTTCAAAAAGAACATTAATTATTTGAGATTTTTAATCAGTCTGATGCATCCTTGCTGAATAAAAATATTTTTTTGTCCTTAAAGCTTACCCCAAACTTCTGAAATTGTAGTTTATCATGATTTCAAAAAATTAAGCAGTACAACTGTTTTCAACACTTATTATAATAAAAATGTTTCTTGAGCAGCAAATTAGCATATCAGAGAGTAATGATGCTGAAAAATCTGCTTTGTCAAAGGAATAAATTACATTTTCAAAATATAGGCTTATTCAAACAGAACAATTATTTTAAATTGTAATAATATTTCACAATATTTCTGTTTTTACTGTAGTTTAGATAAATAAAAATAAATTCAAATAAATACTGCCTTGGTGAGTATAAGAGACTTTCAAAAACATAAAAAAAAATTAATTATTCAAAAAAAATTATGATAGTAAATCCTTGCTCAGAAAAATAAATATAAACAGGACAAATTCTAATGAATGAAAAAAAGCTGTATTAAACTTTTGTTTTGAAGCTTGAAAACCCCTTTTCATCTTTGACCCACATACAAGCAAACCTTTTTAAAAAACTGCTTGTCAGTTTATAGCTTTACTATTCACAGACTTGTTTGAATCCTCTGTGGCAGCACAAGAATGATGCAATACATAGACAAAGCTTCAGCTACACACCTAAAGTGCATTTTTGTTCTTCATGATGTGCTAAAAGCATTCTGTATTTGTCAGGATGTGAAAAAGAACGCAATTTGAAATTGCCCAACACATTCACTTTGTTCCGGTCAAAATCACTTGAATGCACATCACGCCATAATTACGACTACCCGACTCATAAGTAGAAACCTCCCAGGAGGACTTGAAGGCAGCAGTAGCTCCTCGATGTTTTTAGCACAAATGCTAATGCTGCATATTAATGAACGCTAAGCTAGTGCTCCCCACAGCTGCTGATCTGACTAATAATGGACCTGAGAAATCACCCAGTGTCCACAGAGACTGGGAGTAAAACAAAAGAGAGAGGGGGAAACAGTTAACAGAGGTTGACACATCTGACGTCTGGAGCTGTTAAATTACTTTCGCATAGGAGGAGGGGTGTAAGCAAAGGGTTGTAAGTGACGAGACCGGAGAAACAGCGAGAGAGACTGAGTGAGAGAGACATTGTTCTGCCATGCGGAAAGGTGAAGAGTGAAAGAGTATGCAGGAGAGGAGACCCAGTTTGCAGTGAACTTCAGAGAAGTTGTTCAAACTGAATACTCCCGATAAGGTCGCTGCCCGTTATTAAATGAACATGATTTGATATTGATAAGTTATCAATAAAACACACGGCTACATACCTACTCGCACACAAGAAAGGATCGAGTCCAGATTCCACTCACAAACACACACACATACAAACACCCTGCTGACTGGCTAACCGAGAGGACGCCCGCGGCAGGAAGTCAGAGCAAAAGAGAAGCCTCATTGAGCACAGTCTGGCAGTTTGAACGCACAGCATCAAACTCATACAATCGCAAACAGGCCAGAGCTGAATGAGTTACATGTTCGAGGCCAGAGGAGAGAAGGCTGGAGGGAGATGGACTGACGTTCACACATTTTCCAAAATTTTCTATAAACTCGCTTTTTGTACCTCAGACGAAATCAAAGAGCATAACGCAGAAGTGCACGGTACGTTCTGTGCAGATCATTATCAAACAGCACAAAACGCATTACAAGCGAGTTCAGCGTGAGGAATCGGAGCTCTGTTCCAAAACCTAGTGAGCTGCCTACATAGACATCATTTTTAAACATCACAGGCACACTTCCAACATGAAAGCGCTTCCAATAAAGTAAGCTGTCATCTAAGATGCCTAATCTCGGCCAAATTCTACAGCAGTCAATCCCAGAATGCATTGCGACTAGCTCAGTCAAAATATTCATCAAGATGGTGGATGAGTCAGGGGAAATGTCTGTGTTCTCTGACCTGTAAGAAGCAAATTAAAATGATAAAAAAGACTGAGAAAAAAATGAGTGCAATTAACGTTCAAAGTCTGGGGTTGGTGAGACTTTTTGAGTTGGTGAGAAATAAGTCTCTTATGCTCACAAACACTGCATTTACAGTAATATAGTAAAATATTATTACAATTGAAAATTACTTTATTTTACTATACTAGAAACTTTCATTCAACTTTCATTCAATTCCGAAAAAAAGTTGAGCTGAATATTTTATATATATAAATAAATATATATATATAAATTGTCTTTACTTTCATTTTTGATCATGTTTAATCCTTGCTGAATAAAATGAACTGTACTAATTTTTTTTTTTTTTTAAAGTTTAACTGCAGCAGGGATATGATAGTTAACACAAATTAAAATAATTAAAAAAAACATTTTGTAAAATGTAAACTTATTTCATTTCAGCTATTTGCCAACATTTCTCATTTTTCTGTAGTTTAACTTGATGTATTAAAATAACTAAAACTGAAATAAAAATCAATAAAAAACACACACATATTGAAACTATCTACTAATCTAATAAAATAAATTAACAAAAATGACAAAAAGACAACAAAATAACTGAAACTTTAACTACAATTAAAGGGATAGTTCACCCGAAAATAAAAATTCTGTCATCATTTACTCACCTTCAAGTAGGACCTGTATGAATGTCTTTGTTCTGCTGAACACAAAGGGAGATATTCTGAAGACTGTGGGAAACAGAGCAGTTCTGGGGCACCACTGACTTCCATAGTATTTTTTTTTCTTACTATGGAAATCAATGATGCCCCAAAACAACCTGGTTACAAACTTTCTTCAAAATATCTTCCTTTGTGTTCAGCAGAACAAAGAAATTCATACAGGTTTGGAACTACTTGAGGGTGAGTAAATGATGACAGAATTTTTGGGTGAACTATCCTTTTAATATATAAAAATATACACTAAATATTAATTAAAACTATAATAGTATCTCAATGCTTAAAAAAATAGGTATATATATGCGTTCAGAATTGCCACCTGTACAGTTGTTATCCATTTCTGTCAGGATGCTCCCTTAGAAGACAGCTGTCTTTTTAGGCAATATAAAGCAAGTCAGGAACAGATCTCAGGATGTACAACAGTGAAAAAAAAATCATAACATAGAACAACATGGTGCAAAACAGACCATGAAGCAGCATAAAGCAGTGCTCGGGAAGAACGTGGCACAGCAAGGCATGGGAGATGAAGCACAGAACAATCCAAAGTACCCATTTACTCTGAAATAGAAATGAATAAATGAAGACACCCCACACAGA
Organism: Tor tambroides; assembly: GCA_021397915.2. Taxonomy (NCBI): domain Eukaryota; kingdom Metazoa; phylum Chordata; class Actinopteri; order Cypriniformes; family Cyprinidae; genus Tor; species Tor tambroides. The sequence continues at coordinate 71,600 of JAFVLL020018425.1, read as the reverse complement.
AAAAGAGGACAAAGAAGAAACAGAATAAGCCAAGAGCCAGGAGACAGAGAAACAGAGGATGGAGGGAAGAACAAACAGAGCAGGAGGCTTAGATGTCTGCCAAGCTGCCTGGACACACTCTGGCCTCATCTCTCCAAGCCTCTATCCCTTCACCCCTCCCCTCCTGTGGCCACCAAATCATGATTTAACAAACCCTGCTTCCTCCTGCCGCCCAGCCCTGGATGACACCATCCCAAAACACACACACACACACACACACACACACACACACACACACACACACACACACACACACACACACACGTAGTGAGTGTATTTAGAGCATGCAAAATCTACTGTCTCTTCAACTCTCCACCCTGCAAAAGAGAGCGAGAGGGGGACAGGGATAGAACGAAGTACAGCAGGAGAACAGGAGCAAGAGAGATAGGATGACACAGCAAATGTGTGACAGACAGACAGCAAAAGAAATTATGTTTGGACGGAGGCGATGAGAAAGAACCAGGCAGAGACACAGGAACAACGACAGGTAAAATAACAGCGACAGAAGAGAAGGGAAATGTGTGCCTTTTGCCAAAACGGAAAAAAAAATGCTAGTCAATTTCATAATAAATTACAAAGAAATGGCGATTAACAAAAACCGTTAAACATAAAATTGTGAAGCAGATGACTGAAGTAGTATTTTCTTATAAAAATTCCAATAATAATAAAAAATATATTACTATTATTAATTTTTTACTATTTATAGTTTCTTATATAACTTTTGTTATGTGCTTATATATTGTTTTATAAAAATATTATGTGATTATGTGTAACAAAATTTAATACACACTACCATTCAAAATTTTTGTAACTGTATAAATGTCTGTACTGTCACTTTTGATGCTTTCTGCTGAATAAAAGTAATTTATTTGTTTCTTCTAAAAACCTATTTTATTGACCCCAAACTTTTAACAGTAGTGCAATTAAAAAATGATAGTCAATAATGTAATTAGTATAAAAAACAATTATAAACAAAATAAATAATATTAATAATTTATATTTTAAAAAATGCATTGTAAAATAGTCTATATGTGCCTGTGGATGCAAATCAAATGGGTTTTACTACAGTGGCCATTGTGAGCAGCCTATGATCAAATTTCCCTTATCGAGTTATTTTTTGTGAGCAGTATTTGAACTATCAACTGATTTGTTGATTTTACCCAGAAAAATAAACAAGAAATCCATAATGAAAAAGAAATAAATTCAACTTTGGATATGGCATTCAAAAGAAGGTCAAAATAAATGAGAAACACTGGGCAAAAATAATATACCGCAATCACAGACACTGAAATGAGATTTCCTCCAGTTACACAGAGGTTGTGTCGCTAAAATAAATAAAGAAATAAACCAGTTCAGGCAGAAATAAAGTCAGACAGGATGACCTCCTCAGGGAAAACTAGTTCTGTCATAACAGGGCTTACTAAAAAAAAAAAAAAAACAGTAGCTCAGTTTTGCAAAATGAGATGTTTAAGCAGAGTAAACCTGAAAATTTTTTGACTCTTGAAAAAAATATGAAAATTTCCAATCGACTAATAGCTTCAAGCATAAATGCCACGAAAGAGGGAACCTGAACATACAGGTGAGAAACAGAGCAGAAAGTAGAACGAGTGAGAGAGATAGAGAGAGAGAGAGAAAGAGAGAGAGACATAAAGACAGAGTGAAAGTGTGTCTGAATCCAGCACCCTGGACAGCGTCTATCGATCGGCTCCCAGCACACATCACCACAACTTTCACAGATTGCTATTGAGAAGTGACCTGTAATGCAATTACTGCCCAATGCAGAGCCGAAGTGGCCATCAATAATTAAAAGGCAGCCAAGTCGTGGCCTGCAATTGCGCTTTTATTCCCGTGTCGCTATTGTTGTTGTGTCCGCTTGCCCCGGCTACCAAACTGTTGCGCCACCGGGTCTCGAATAAGATTTGTGAAAATGCGTCCTTCAATAAAACCAATCACAACGGACAAATGCCCTTCGCTGCAAAGTTTATTATTCTGCCGGCATATGGCTCAGACCACAGCGCAGTTGTATTAACCAGCGACAAATCACCACACGCAACTGCTGTCTGCTCCACGCAGCTATTATGAGTGGATATGTCAACGTACCTATTGTCTCATCCGCTCCGGGCACCCGCACAGTGTTTAGACCAAGTCAGCACGACATTGGCTGCAAAGGAAATTTGTTTTTTTCCCCCCTCTTTCCTGGGCCACTGTGCTGTCACAAGCATTTTTCACACTGAATTCTCGATATAGAGCGTCTCTTCCGTATTACATAATGCTGTAATCAGTACAGCGGGCCCCCACAGTGGAGGCTGCGAGCTCTACAAGTTGAGAAGAAGAGCATCTATTTTTCACGACGACAGACGAGTATCTGTCAAAACGTCTCTCTCAGCGACGGATTCTCAGGTTTAATCACTGGGAGCTGTGAGTGATTATGTAAGGACTGTGAACTCGCAGGTGATTCTGAGTAAGGTTCTCTTGCAAGAAGGAGGTCAACCGCAGATTTGGAGACAGATGAGGTGAATCGCATGAAAATGCACTCAGGAGACATTTCACTGCAAAATACCCCCCCCCCCAAAAAAGAGAGAAAGTATATTTTGCATAAAGAATATAAAGACCATAAAGATAATTAGAATTGTGACGTGCTCAACTTATAATGCTCAAATTATATTTCTTATGATCTTAAGTACCTTTGTATTTAAATCTTTGAAACAGACTTTGTAAATATAAATAAATACACACAAGTTTTTGTTTCTGAAAAAGGTCTCATTGTTCATCAAGGCTGCAAAAATACAGTAAAAACAGTAATACTGTGAAATATTATTAGCTGATTTGCTGTTCAACAAACATTTCTTATCATCATCACGTTTCTACACATTTTACATTTTAGGTCTCAATTTTAGCTATTTTTAGTGCTGTCAAACGATTAATCGTGATTAAATCGCATTCATAATAAAAGTTTTTGTTTACATAATATGTGTGTGTGCTGTGTAAATTTATTATGTATATATAAATACACACACATGCATGTATATATCTAAGAAAAATTTGTTATGTTTATATTAAACATATTTTTAAATAATATAAATTATATGAATATACACATGCATGTAAATACATGTAAATATTTATATATACATAAATATACACAGTATGCACACATATATTATGTAAACAAAAACTTTTATTTTGGATGCGATTAATCGCTTGACAGCACTAGTTATTTTCTAGTTTTGATGATTTTAATATTACTCTAAACTGTGGAAAACAGTAATGATAAATCCAAACATTTGACTTGCAGTGTATGACTAACACAGCATGTTTCTGTAAACGAATACAGTAAAATGGAGAGGCTCTGCACATCAGTTTATAAACACAACACATCCAAAGGTCTTCACACTTCCTTTTTCCCGTGCCTCTCTCGGGGAACAGGTCTATATTGACCAGTCGGCAGACTTATTGAAAGCGCTGCCACAAAAGTAGGTCGCGCGGTTGGTCAATGGTATGGATTTCTGGGTCTGTAGCATATCTCACACAATCGCCAGAGAGAGAGAAAGAGAGAGTAAGTAAATGAACAGAAATCAGAGCAAAGAGCCACATCGCCTGCTGCTTCCTCTTCTGTCCTTCTTTCTTTCCTCCCTTCCACCCCTAGTCTATTCCCATTTCATCTCTGCTCCTAGAGGCACGGCTCAGGCTCATATCAGAGATCAGAGCTGGTGTAGGTGTGTGTGTGTGTGTGTGTGTGTGTGTGTGTGTGTGTGTGTACCTTTATGAGTTACAAAATGATCCATTGATCCATGTTGTGCTTGCTTATCTACAGACTGTCACAGTATGTACCATTAGGGATCAATGGACAATTTATGTGTTTAAGAGTATGAATGCATGTTTTTAAATACATATTTGTGAGTAGGTGTGTGCATTTTTTTCTAGATATATGTGCGTGTACGTGGGAGCTGAGGTAGGTTTATCTTTGGATATGTTCAGAATTGAATACTATTTCTGAAAGAAAGTAGCATGCCGTGTGTGTATACAGCGCATACTGTGCCAGTTTTCTGTAGGCGTGAGGACCCAAATGATGCAACATTTGCCAGAACGTGCAACCAGAGCGCACTGTGTGAAATACTGTATCCCATAATGCAATGCGATCAACTTGACATTCTATTCTGACAAATGAACAAGAACAATATGAACTGAGATCTCTTTTGACTTCATTATTTGATCGGGCTGTCAAAAGTTAAGACATTTTTTATACAAAATGGGATTAGAGATGCAAAATAACTGGATTTATTTATGAGACGATAACTGGATGGCACTTGCTGAGTTAAACATGCACGTAATGAGTTAAAGCGACAACAATATAGCTGTTTGAAATGTTCATACTGATTTGAGTACTACTTTTAAATACTATGCAGTACATACAGTACACTTGTATTTTTTTTGGAATACTGTACTGAAGCTTTTAATTGTAATCACAATAATTCTCACAATAAAAATGAGAGCAAAAAATAGTATTTTATTTTGTGAATACTTTATTGGAGTTTTTACAATAATTTCAAAAATGGAAAAAAGTAGTATTCTATTTTTTGAATTATTTATTGGAGTTTTTAACTGTAATGACAATTCTTACAATAAAAATGAAAGAAAATTGGTGTTCTATTTTTGTAATAATTTATTCATTAGATTTTTTAACTGTAATTACAATAATTCTCACAATAAAAATCTCACAATAATTAAAATTAGTTATTAATATGTATCATTCCTTCCTAGAGACAATCAGGGCAATAAAACACACACACACACACACACACTCTGACCAGTACAAACACAAAGTCAAATGTCTCTTGTTTATCCAGGTTAAAAGTTGATGTAATAATAGCAGTAACAGTAGTATTAATAATAATCATGCAAAAGTAAATAAATAAATAAATAATTCCATACATACATACAGATACATCAAATAATAGTATTTCATTTTGAACACAGCCATGGTGTGTATCTGTGTATGGCTATGCCACAATGAGCATCACAGCCTGAGTCTCCGGGAAATATTTCTACATGAATATTCATCTGCATGAATGCATATTTGTGAACATTCTGCATTTGTGTGCGTTGCAGTGAGTAATAGCTGCTCCGTTTGTACTCGTGCGTGCGTGTGTATTTAAACGTGAGCGAGAGCGCGGTCGTGGGTGTGTACACACACCCTCCCACTGATGAGGCCCAGTGCCAGAATCAATAGAGTGTTTCTGAGGCATCATACTGTAGTACGAGAGAGGCCAGAAGAGATTTTAATAAATGCAGTGTGCATGAGAGCCTGGCCTGGCTTGTCACTGCCATCGTCCCCCACAAAAAAAAATAAAAAAGTCCTTCTGTATGTATGAAACAGTATAATAACTGTGTCATCTTTTAAACTAGTGAAACTCACAAAGCTTTTCAAACATTTGTGTGTTATATTAATTAATACAGATATGCCTTGCTAAAGGTTCTGACACATTTGTACAATACTGTTCAAATGTTTGGGTCTCACACACACACACACACACACAGTACAAGAAACTAATACTTACACATTAAATGAGAAAATAATTACTGCTTTTCTTCTGAACGTTCTATTCATCAAACTCAATCATCATATTAGGATGTAATGGCTGCTGAAAATTCTGTTATTTTAAATTGCAATATTATTTGACAACTTTCCTGTTTTATTGTATTTTTGATCATATAATATCAATAAATGCAGCCTTGCGGAGCATTGGAGATGTTTCAAAAACATTTTTAACATTTCACATTTAACACAAATGACAAAAACAGCAGTAACAGTCAAAAAGGGACAAAATGTCAATCAAAGGAGTCATATCTTAAAAAAAGGAATTCCTTTGTTCTTTTCTATGCATTTCATACTTAAGTTTCAGTTGTGCAAAAAGTTATTCTGAAATCGTCATAATTACAATTTGACAATCATGATCACATTAACATATGAGAACCTCATTTATTTATTCATGGATTTTTAGTTACCAGCAACTTCATGAATGAAACTAAACCTACACGCTGGGACAGTCAGTCATGACAGGTAATTCCCAAGCAAGCCTTAAAGGTACAGTACCAAAACCGCCGGTTTAATTGTAAAGGTCAGAACAGGAAAAAATATGTATGAAAATCGTATAAAGCTAAATTAAGATGATTTTTGGTATGAGGAACCTTGACTACCATTATACAATATATAAAAGTATAAGAATATAGCCTGAAAAATGATTATATACCTATATGTAATAACCCAGCAAAAAAATAAGGTATCATACCAGTAGGTAATACACCTTAAACCAAATTACACTTAGAAACACTATATTCTGTCCTGCATTACTTTATAGCTGCAATATTGTGATGTCAAGTATGGCAGAAATGCTCGATAAGCACAATATAAATGTTCATGTGATTTTAGTCAGTGAGGTGATCCCATACCAAACCAAAGTAAGCGTCACAGAGAGTCGGGCTTTAAGTTAACAGGCGCAAATGTGTTTTTCACCACTCATTTGGAGCGACTCTGCTATTGAGCTGTGATTTTGAAGGTCCAAGTGCAGCCCACTCTCTCTGGCTCGTTCTATCTCTTCCCGACTGGAGCTTGGGAGGCTTCTTGCACTTGACAGAACTTTCTAACATAAAAACCACTTTCCTAAAAACCATCAAGCTGTCAAGTGAAGTGGAAAAATGAGAGAGATTACTGCATAAAGGCTGAGAGGGGGGACAAAGAGAAAGAAATGGTGGGATGGCTCAAGATTCTCCTGCAGATAAAACACATAAAACGTTCCAATGACTTTTCTTCATTTCTTCAGATTTATTTATTCTGCTTTCTCTCTCTCCATCTCTCTCTTTCTTTGTTTACTTAAGCCTTTACTATTCACAATAAAAATGTGTTTATCTTTGAAGTGGCCATGATGGCTCATACTGTATGCATGAAAAATTAAATATCAGCCGTTTCCCCTTAGAGAAAAATTTGATAATTTGGAAAACAAATGGAGATTTCTGGTTATACTGTAAATATCAAATCAAATATCTCAGATTGTTTCAGGGTTACTAGTTAACTAAAATTACATTTTTTTGCTAATTAAAATTAAATAAATAGACGTTAACTGAAATAAAAAAAATAAAAAAAAAATCAATAAACTAGCAGCCAAGGCAACTATTCTCATTTTCATAAAATTAACTAAAACTAAACCTGAAATAAAAACATATAGACTATATTAAAAAAACCACACAATAAAATGACTAAAAATGTAAGTAAAATTAAAAAAAAAAAAAAAAAAAAAAAAATCTAATTACTAATAAAAACTATAATAATACCTAAAATTATACCGGATTTAAAAAAAAGGACCCCAGTAATCTCCAATGTTTCTAAATAGGTCTCAACAAATGTCTATGCTCAGATCTGTCAAGAAAATTGTAAGATTTCTCCAACATTTCTCATCAAATTCTTCCAAACCCAAATTATCACAGATATAGTATCAATATTCATTTTACAGCTCTAATTCCTCATTTTTAAAAATATAATTCTCTTCAGAAATTATAGGAGAAACATCCGAGACAAAGACTAAAATGAAACCCAACCAAGAACTCTATTAAGTCTCCTGAGCTCTGAATGAGCAACCCGAGCGATAAAACGTTCCTCTGGGTAATTAGTATTCTTATGAAACATTTGTGATAGGCAGAGCCTTCGATTGAATTCATTTGCAGCTGCTGCGTTTGCATTTCTTGCGAATAGATGTGCTCATAATAAGACGATCAAGGGTTTTTCTTATTACAGTCAACATCTAACATGATGACTTACATGTTCATGTGAGGGGAAAAAAAAAAAAAAAAGGAAAAAAAAAAGAACAAAACGTGTATGGCTGTGTGAGCGTTTTTTCCGAGTGAATATTCTCTGCACTAAAAGAAAGGAACTCCAGCAAAGTGACTCCCCCTGTATTCAACATCTATGATGTCATAATCACTCGCATCAAAGGCATTCCGTTCGCCACGGCAACTGTCATTCTCCCTGGAGGCGTCATTAAAACAGAACACACCATTCCGAGCTGAGCAAGAGCTAACCGAGCAACTTCAAAACACACACACACGCACACACTACAACCAAACAATGTTAGAACGGGGCAGCAAGTTTGTACTAACCCAAAGAGGAGTGACGGAGTAATACACACACACACACACACGTGCCCGCAGACATTCATACGGCATGCTCGCGCACACACACACACACACACACACACACACACACACATGCTAAAAGACACTATAAAGACACTATAAATAGGACAGCTCTAATGTGGTGCTGTGTAGTTCTTGCCCTTGGGTACAAAGCTCTTCCAGAGAGAAAGAGAGAGAGAGAGAGAGAGAGATGGAGAGGAAAAGGAAGGAAGAGTACCAGAAGCGAGTGAACGAGATTGAAAACAGAGCCAAAAAAAGAAGAGTTTGTGCTTTAAATAAATACATAAATAAACCTACATACAATGTGCTTAAAATTTAAAATGCATTAAACGTAAATTTGGGTAGTTGACACATAATGCATGCACTATTTTTATTTTTTTTTTTATTTACTGTCTGTGCCTAAATATAAATATATACACACACAACCATTAAAAAGTGGCAAAAGTTTGGGGTCTGCAAGATTTAAAAAATTTTTTTTTTTTTAATCAAAAAATACAGTAAAAACAGTATATTGTGAAATATTATTGCTATTTTCTATTGTAGTACATTTTAAAATGTAATTTATTTTTATGATGGCAAATCTGATATGATGATTTGGCACTCCAGAAACATTTTATTTACTATTATAAATGTTGAAAATAGATGTTCTGCTTAATATTTTTTGTGCAAACAATGGCACATTATTATTATTATTATTCTAGAAATCATTTGTAGCATTTTAAATGTCTTTACTGCCACTTTTGATCAATTCTATTCATTATTGCCAAATAAAAGTAAATTAACACTTTTCCTCAGCAAAAAACATATTAATTAAAAAATAATACATTTAAAAAAACCTAAATAAAAAAAATTGCTGACCCACAAAATTTGAATGATAGTATACATATACAATTTAATATGTTTATATATATATTAAAATTTACATGCATAGTACATGCAAAATTAAAAAAAAAAACACCACCAAAATGCTATAATGATTTTTATATAGATTTCAGCATGTCACATTGCCAACTTCCCAATAGTATTATATGTCAACTACCCATTTGTACCAGTGTGCATGTGTTTTGTTATTTGCATGTGTTTATGTGCCAGTTTGACCGTGATGACCTACCCCAGGTAGCGTCTTCTGCTCGTGAAGCGCGGTCTGAGCTTTTAGCGCCGATTCTCTTGCACAGTATGTGAGGAAGGCACAGCCTGAGAGAGGAAATAACAGAGACAGAGATAAATTAAAGACAGGTCAGAGAGGTTGAGGCACAAGCAGGTGTCCGTTTGAGCAGAGCTGGGCTCTCTACCTTCATATTGTTTTCACCAACCCAAGAAAGAAAAACAATGTTATTACATTTGTGTAGCAGACACCGAGACATAAAAGACAGAAGAGAGATGAAGAGGTTCTGAGAGCACATGCCCACAGCCATACACACTCACGCTCCCCAGAGAAAGACGGAGAGTGAGCGCAAATACAAGTGTGTGTGCGTGTGTGTGTTTGTGGAAGAAAATATGCTGCTGCTTTTAATTTTCTGGTTACAAGGCCGTGCTGGTATCAACATTTAACAGAGTATGTTTTTGTATGCTTGCTCATTAATTTGACAGACAATAAGGATGCTCTGTTAAGGAATAAGGCCAATAAAAAATGCTGATCATTATTTTTGTCAAAAATAGCATTCATACTAACACTCTCCAGAATTTTAAGTACAATCAGACTTGCAAAATTTAATGTGCAAAAAATTTATATATATATATGTAACATTGGTATATCATTTAACAATTTACTACCGTTAATAAATAAATAATTTACAATAACAGCAAGAAAATGCCATGACATCAAATTCACAAATATTCTTTTGCTTGAAAGCAATGCAGTGTAAAACATCAGTCACATGACTGATGATGAATGATGCTTCTAGGACAATAACAAGCCATTCGTGAAATTTCAACAAAATGTTAGTCAGCTAGATCGTTATTTGCATGCGTTCAATACATTCCAGATCACCAAATATATAAGTTTCGAGGCCTACAACATGTATAAATCAACAAATGTGAGATTTAGAGACAATTGGCCCGAAAGGACAAGAGACAGTTCCTCATATGGCCAAAAATTGGTACTAATACTGATATGGCGCCCCTTAAATAAACAGTATGCAAGATTTTTCACAAACTTAAAAACACAGAAATGCTAGCAGATGAAAATGAACAAAATGTGCTGCGTGGTAAAGGGATAAGCCAAAAACAACAACAACAAAAGTTACAGAAGAGATCTGAAAGAAGAAAGAATGAGATAGCAAGAAAGTTCACCCAAGCATGCCTGATGTGATAGGATCTTTTTCTCAGCTTTCATGGCCTGTTGCAGCTCACGCCTCTGTCTTAAGGTTCAGTGTGACAAGACGACAATCTTCCTGTCCCTCCACAGAACATCTGCCCTAACGTGCATCGATGTGCCTTTGTGTTAACGAACAGCTCTACCAACAAGCACTCGATCTCATATGATGCTAATCTCACCCGGCTAAAAAGAACCGCTAAAGTAGTTTGCTATAAACAACCGTGAATCTTTTCAGCGTCAACTTAATCAAAAATCCCTTTGGGATGGGAACTGAGTGGAATAACTACTGAACAAAAGCTGAAATGATTAGCGTCGCATTTGTACATGAAGTAAGCAAATTTGAATATGCAAAAGCATGTTAATGGATGCTAATGTTTATGCTAATCCTGCATTAATATTAAAAAAATGCTAATATATTAATATGCTGAGTAAACATGATAATCTGGCGCTGACATTTCTGCCTGCATGCTAATAGTGTCACAAACGACGATAAGATGAAATAGCTGATTGCCAACTAAAATGGAAAATTAAAACATTAATTTATTTTCAAACAAACCCTTGTTGCAGCAAGATGCTAATCTTTTCTTTTTAATAACGAAAAAAAAAAAGAACAAAAAAAAACATTTGGGTGATGAAAGAAATCCAATCCTTACAAAAATCCACCATGTTAAAGTAATAATGCACCCAGAAAAATGAATTTGCAAAAAAATTTTACTCACTCTAAGGCCATCCAACAAGTAGATGAGTTTGTTTCTTCATCTGAAAAGATTTAGAGAAATTTATCATTACATAACTTGCTAACCAATGGATCCTCTGCATGCAGTGAATGGGTGCCATCAGAATGAGATTCCAAATAGCTGATAAAAACATCACAATAATCCACACGACTCCACTCTATCGACATCTTGTGAAGCGAAAAGCTGAATGTTTGTAAGAAACAAATCCATCAAGAAATTTTTAACTTTAAACTGTTACTTTCAACTAAAATATGAGTCCTCTATTCATAATATTGCTTTCTTCAGTGAAAAAGTTCTCTCGTATAAATCAGGAGAGAAATATGCAAGATAAAGCACTTTTTACATATGAAAACCAAAACAGTTCAAATCAATCAAACAGGTCTAATCAAATATATTTGTAAATTTTGATGTAAGAGGACAACAGAGCTTGGAATTTTTCACTGGATGAAGTGGATTACGGATTTGTTAAAACTAATAATAGATTTTTTATTTTTTTTTTTACAAACATGCAGGTTCTCACTTCACAAGATGTTATTTAATGGACGAGTCATGTGGATTACTTGTGGATTACTGTGATGTTTTTATCAGGTGTTTGGACTCTGACGGCACCCATTCACTGCAGAGGATCCATTGGAGAGCAAGTGATGTATTGCTAAATTTCTCCAAATCTGTTCTGATAAAAAAAAAAAACTAATCAACATTTTGGCTGACATCATGATGAGTAAATTTTAATTTCTGGGTGAACTATTCCTTTAACAACAGCTTCTACGTTTTTTCCTATGACAGTAGTAGTGGCTTCTTTAGTACCTATTTTGGTGGATACTAAAAGAAATGCATGACCTCAGGAGCAAGAAAAAGACTGAACGCGATGTAGCTTCCTCTCTGCCTCTCCATAAAAGCCCCAGCGCCGCGGGGACGCTAAACACACACAAGGGACACATATGCTGACGTTCACACACACACACACACACACACACACCGGCCCCCTGAGGCTAGAGCATGAATCAGCAATATTCTTCCCCACTGTCCACTATGTGTGTTTAACCCTGGCCAGGTTGGGTGAGCGCATGTACGCTTGCTTATGTGTGTGTGTGCATCGATGTGTGTGTCTCCCGCAGTCCTGCCTGGGTTTTTTAATTAACTCTGACTCATTAGCGTTGGGGAGAGCTCAGTGTGACAGCTTGGCGCGCTCCTCTGAGGGCCTGTCATGTTATAGAACAGGCTAGAGCTCTCATGGGACACTTGTGCATGCTTCCCTGTCCCACTTGACAAGCACCGGCGCACACACACACACACACAGGCGAACGCACAAAAGTATACGGGATGAACAGAAAGATAATGGGGAGCCTCTATTTGTTTGTCCTCTAAAAGCAATATTGTTTCTTTCTGTCTGGTCACGACAGCACTTTAAAGACGACAGAGAGAGAACGTAAGAGAGAAAAGAAAATACAGTACAAAGGGAGCAGAAAAGATGAAATACAACGGTCGGATGTTAATGGAGGGGTTTCGGACCAAAAGCTGGAGGTTTGTGAAAATAACAGAGGAACGAATTGAGTCTCCGAGGTTTGTCAGTGGTGTGGGTTTCATTTGAACATCAGGGCACGTCTCCAAGCACTCTGACAAAATTAAAAAAAAAACTACAAACAAACAACAAAAATTACTATGACTTTGAGAAACTAAAAGCAGTTTTTAGCTGGTTTTGCTTCTAGATTCAGATTTTAAATTGGACTTCAAATGGCAACTAAACATAGAATCAAAATTTTATCTTACAAAAGCAAACACTGAATACATTCCCAATAAAATGCACAAACCCATGAATACACTGCATTTATCTTTGTTGCAAGTTAAGCTACATTTAATGTAGACCTAGTCCTATGCTCACCAACGCTGCATTTATTTAATCACATATACAGTACAAAAGTGAAATATTATTACAATTTAAAAGAACTGTTTTCTATTTTAATATATTTTAAAATGTAATTTATTCCTGTGATCTGAAAGCTGAATTTTTAGCACATTACTCCAGTCTTTAGTGTCACGTGATCCTTCAGAAATCATTCTAATATGCTGATTTTCTACTCAAGAAACATTTATTATCAATGTTGAAAACAGTTGTGCTGCTTACTTTTTTTCTTATATTTTTCCAGAATTCATTGATGAATAGAAAGTTCAAAAGAACAGCATTTACTTGAAACAAATCGTGTAAAACTGCCACATGTATTAATTTTTCCCCCCCAAACACAACAAAAAGCAATGTTTAAACAGTGTAGAAAATTGAGTAGTACCTAAGTGTCACACCAAGTCATGAATTTGCACCGAAATATTCACATTTCATACTGAATTTGATAAAACGAGAGAATCATGACTGAGAGGACAATCCACTTCTTCTCAATCTAACTCTATGGATGTAAGACATGCATGCTGTGAAAATCGCAGCACAAGGGAGAAGAAAGGAAGAAGGAAAGCTGGAGAAAGGGAAGCAGAGAGAAGATAAGATCACCAGGATTCTGTGAACACTATCCACTAGTGTCCTACACTAGCGTCTTATCTCTCCTTCTGCAGACACCCTTAAGCAACACACACACACACACACACACACACACACACACAAGCAGGAGATACATACCGAGACTCAAAATAAATAAGCAGGAAGAATGATAGCAAAAGAATTAAATTAATCTAAAATGCTCATGATACAAATCTTCTGGCCGCCAAAGTGTCTTCACTCTACTGTCACTGCCCTCAATGCTTTGAAAAGTATTTTCAGATCAGCGATTTAAAAAAAAAAAAGGGTGTTTCTACCATTCCTGGGGTTACAAATGCCAAACATGATGTTCTTTCTTTACAAATGTTCCAGTATAAATAGTTTTGATAAAAGACTGCAAGTGTGCATATTTAGGGTTAGTTTATGAAACTGCCTGTCCTACAAAGCCCAACTGTCTATTATTGGAGAAACAGCCAAATGGCACAAACTGCCTCTCAACATCACATCCCAGTCACCATGGTGATCGCTGACCCTGACACACACTGTCATACTTTGTGATGAGCAATTGCTACAAAACCTACATTTAATGAAAGAAATACTAGAGCTTGCAAGGTTACAAAAGAATAGTGTTATAGTTTAGATGAGCTTTCTGTACAGTAGGTTTTAGTCTGAAGTTGTGTGTAATGACACGCTGCATCAGAGCCACCATAAACTCTGCCGTGACACGTAATACATCTTGTTTTTTGTCTCAGGGAATGAGAACCAACACTGCTCTTTCAATTTGAAGAAGAAAGATAGAAGGTCTAATTAAATTCAATATGTAAATACATGCAAAAAAGGGCAATCATACAGCAATTAACTACTAAATTAATACTTAAATTAATACTTTTATGCAATGAAGAATTAAAATCATCAAAAGTGGCAGTAAAAATTTTATATGCAAAATTTGTCTCTCAAATAAATGTTGTTCTTTTGAACGTTTCTATTCATCAAAGCATCACAACTGCTTTCAACACTGATAATAATAAGAAATGTTTCTTGAGCAGCAAATCAGCATATTAAAATGATTTCTGAAGGATCATGTTACACTGAAGACTGGAATAATAATGCTGAAAATTCAGCTTTCCCATAACACGAACAACTTAGATTTAGAACGAAATGAAGTATAGAAAACAGATATTTTAAAACTGTAATAATATTTCACAATATTACTGTTTTTATTGTATTTTGTATTAAATAAAAGCAGTCTTTGAGCACGAGAGAACATTTTTCAAAAACATGAAAAAAAATCCTACTGACTCCAAACTTTTGAAATGTAGAGTAGAATTTTTTTTTTCTTTATTTTAAAGTATAAAAATCAATAACAAATCTAAATACAGGCTGTATATTAAGTGGTTTGGGCTAAATTAATTCAGGATCCCAAAAAAAAAAAAAAAAAAAAAAAAAAAGGAATTTCAATGTAGCGTTCACCTTGCAAGCAGTGTAATAACTCGCTTTGCTCAGAATTCTTACTTTGCACATCTTTTCATGTGAGATTAAACTAAAAATACTTTCAATGCTTTCAAAGAGAAGCGAAAACTCATTGACACATGTTGCTTTTTTCTATTCCTCAGAATAGATGGGAATTCTTCAGATTTTTTACTTGTTTAAAGAATGACTATAAAACGTCAATAACACAAAAGTTTTAAAACACCGGTAAACAAATCCCTTCAATTAATACCTTTTGAATTTTGGTCTGTAATCGATGTTTTATAACCACATTTGCATTTATGTACAGACAAATAAATAGTGATTATTTCTGCAGCCTTTTTAAATGTGGATGCTAGTGGTTAAAATCACTGTTGGATCAGTACTTCACTAGAACAAAGCCTTCAGGTTTTTATTTCTACAATAGTTTTCGAGAGTAAAGGAGAGTGCAATGGAATAGTGCAGGCATCATTTATAACTATTTGGATTCATGATATGAATAATAAATTATAGCTGCTTCTTCACTTGTTTTTGCTTATTACTGTCATTACTTATACCTGCCACTGCAAATAATCCAATTGATCATCTGGCCAAAAAAACATCCATCTTCAAAAGTTTCTGTGAGGGCAATAACCCAAGACAGTTTTGGTAATAATCACTCATGCACCAAAAACAGCCACCAAACAAAGTAGCGCACGCGCACACACGCACACACGCACACACACACACACACACACACGCACACACACACACACACACACACACACACACACGTGTAAGCCGAGACATTTCCAGCTGCGGTTTGTATGTGTTCAAATCAATGTGCTGATCAAACATTTATTGTTCCAAAAAGTGTGTCCGAGCACTGTCATGTTTGCTCATGTCATTTTAGTCGCCGTGCCTGTCAAGTGTGTCTGCAATAGTGTGTATCGCTTTCACGGTGATAGAGATTGAGCAAAGGCACCGAATTCCCAAAGTTCCCCCTCCTTCCTTTAACACGAGTATCCCAGTAGACCTTGGGTAATTTGAATAAACTGTCCTCCAAAGGTCTGAGAATTCAAGGTCTCCTGAAAGACTCCAGGACACCTTTGCTCCGCTCCGCCTTGCCCTGCCCCCACATCCAAACAACATGTCTTCTTAAAATATTTAATTGGAAGCAGTAAACCCCTGATTAAATAAAAATGCACTTTGAAGACAGCAATATGAGCTCAGAGAGTAATCTGAGAGAGAGAGAGAAAGTGAGAGAGAAAACGGGAGAGCGAGAGACATCTTCAATTACTGTGCCGAAACCACGTCAAGCTCTTTTTTTGATTCAATAAAATAGGCCTTAAATATTCAGGAGCTGTTTCTGGGACTAATGAGTCCTCTGCTTGAGTGATATTATTCCAGTGGAATGAAGTGGTAGTGTGAGGGAATATATTTCAGGAGGTCGGTGGATGCATTTCTAATAGGGTTTAATACTAAACCTGGATTCCCTATGCTACTTTCCTACTGGCTTCTATCCCTGATGAGAAAGAACCTTGAGATGGCATATGAGCTGAACTCCCTGATGACAAGACATATACTACGATCAAAAGTTCTGGGTCAGTAGGACTTTTTTTTAGGACGAAAAAAATGTAACAATTCAGCAAGGATTCACTAAATTGATCAAAAGCGACAGAAAAAGCTTTTAATTTGTTAACAATAAATTCAATTTTAAATAAATGCTGAATTTCTATTCAAAGAATCCTCAAAAAAAGAAAAGAAAAGGTACAGGTATAGTGAAATAAACTAAATTAAAAATAAACTAAATTAGGGTAAAGGAACAGGTACAGAAAAATAAAAAAGCAAAAGGTAAAGAAAAAGATAGGGGGAAAGGAAAAGTCCATTAACTGGAAATATACTATTCTAAGGAAAGGGTAAAGGTAAGGAAAAGAAAGTTTGTCAGACAGAAAAGGAAAGGAAAGGAAAGGAAAGGAAAGGAAAGGAAAGGAAAGGAAAGGAAAGGAAAGGTGAGGAGCACATAGGAATGGAGACAAGCATGGAACGGAGGACAGGAGAAAAGAGGAACGGCTGTAAGTTCCACAAATCGATTGACGGAGGAAAAAGCCTGGGCTCTAATGTGTTGCATGTGAAGGATTTACTGTGAAGCAGAGCTACTGAATCAATGGTGTAGAAAACGCATCATTAGGACACATTCCCCCCCACTACATACACTCCCAAAGGACCCGGAGACAGTATGAACACACACACTACAGTACGCAATAAATACAGCTCCACACTCCCTAATACCCAAACAAGCTCATGTGGGTTAACTTGTCTACTCACAGAACCACACACACACAATGTACAACATACAAAGGGACCATAAGCACAAACTATTTTCCATCTTCAATACATCCGATACCTATAGTATAAGGCAGGTCTTTTTCTCTCTACCGTCTTCTCTCTCTCTCTCTCTCTCTCTCTCTCTCTCTCACACACACACACACACACTTCTTAATTCTACCAAGCCTTTTTGAATTGAATTTACATCACCTTTTGGACAGATAATAGAAAATTCAGCTGTGTGGTGTTCAGAAGTGGACAGTCAATTACATCCTGGCTCTGTGGGCTGCACAGAAGTATCAAGGATAAGCCCGTCTGCCAGGCTCTGAAATACAAGAACTGAAGGTTGCACTAAAAGAGGGCAGAAAATATCTTTGGCTTACCAAATATACCCCTAGTATTGTTAGAGCAAAGACGTGAGGGAGCGTGTTTAATACCGAGAGCTTGTTAGCGAGATGTCATGCAGGAAGGCAGTAAAGTCAAGGTTTCTAAAAACGTGTTGCCAAGTCATAGGACTAATCAAACCAGTAATGCGAATTTCGCAGTGGTTTAAAATCAGCCTTCCCACTGGCAGGGTCGGATACATGGGCAACGCTAGGAGTGAGCTTCTGGGACTTTAGCCCTTTTTCAGTCACAGATGTTTTTCACTAATAAAATCATTCAGAACTGCAATCTGCTCTATAAATCAAACTTGTGACTATTGGCATTAAACTAGGTTATTCTGCGACAAGTGAAAGCTCATTTAAATTACTGTGCGCGCTTTCAATTCTGCAGACAACCTTTTGACTTTTTGGTCAGATTTGTGCTCCATCTAGATGAAGTACTGAATATTTCAAAGGCATAACTCTGATAACAAAGCAGAATGTTCAATTGCGTTTGAAGAGTTTGCAAATTCAAGACAAGTGACTGACCACTTGAGGTTCTTGGAAGTCTTTCATTCAAACACCATGTCACTTCGCAATATATCACAAATCCAGCAACCATTTTTTCCCCCAGATGCACTGATTTCAACAGCATGCTAATTTCTAAAACCAAAAATCACTCAGTGATAACTGACATACACTATATTTCAAATGATGGGAACAGTAAGATTTTGTTTTTAAAGAAATTATTTTTATTCAGCAAGGACGCATTAAATTGAGCAAACGTGACAGTAAAGACATTTATATTGTTACAAAAGACTTTTATTCACAATTAAATGGTGTTCTTTTGAACTTTTATATTCATCAAAGAATCCTGAGAAAAATGATCAACTGTATTTCTACAAAAAAAAGCAGCACATCTTATTTACAACACTGAAATGTTTTTTGAGCAGCAAATCAGCATGATTTCATGTGACACTGAAGACTGCAGTAATGATGCTGAAAATTCACAGGAATAAATTTGAAACATTTCTGGAAAATAAAGGTAAACTCTTTTGTCTTGCAAAGGACTTTTTATGCGTCCTAAATATCCACAATTAATATTTTTACACAAACGGCCACAAAAACATCCTGCGCACCGATATTTACCTTGATCATTTTCACACACTAAATTCTGAAATTGTTTATGTCAATTAAATTATCATTTAAATATGTACTGATTCACATTTTTACGACAGATATTAATAGATTAACATTGAAAGTCAAGGATAAAATAAAGTCTATACACAAAAGTCATTTGAAAAGTAGGAAAAAGTACATGATGAATGCATGATAAAACGTTTTAATGTTATAAGGGTAGTTCGCTGATATAAAAAAATGCATAAAATGTCATTGTGAAAACTACAGATCATACTTCTGCATTTTTGTAAATCATATTTCTACTGCACAGGGAGCCAACTTTTATTAAAACCTCTAACATAAAACACAAAACACAAATCTGAAATATGTTATTTGTAATAAAATGAACCCTGACATAGGCAAAGAAGCACCTCAAGAGGTCAGGTTCTATAGTCTGAAGATCGGGCTTTTGGGGCGCACCCAACATCCTCCTGCTGGAGCTGAAGCGCAGACAGACTAGAGCGTAGAGACCATCCTGCCGAAAGCGAGCGAGAGCAAGGCAGGGTGACCGGCCTGTCTGTCTGCACCTCTCACCCTCTCAGTGCCGTCCTTGCATTGACACCGGCAGACACAAACAGCTCCTTAATATTCCCCCGCGGTCCCCTTGTCTCATCCCGTCAGTGTCCCGCTGTCCTCCCGGCCGCGTGGACAAAAGGGACGGGACGTTCCCGGCGGAGGACATGAATCATTATGCTTCCTCTTTCCGGGACCGCTCGCATGCCCATTGATTCTACCGACTTAATTGGCTTTATTAGTCAAGACGGGAAGCCGGTGAGGGGCTTCTGCGGCGTCTTCGTCTGCGCCCCCCTCCATCCTTCCACCCAGCCCTCCTCAGGAGATACCCTGTGTAATTGTTTTCCCTCTATCTTCTATGTCATTGTCGGATGGGTCCAGGGGGATTATTAGTAACCCTGGGTCCCTCAATAATTCATCCTAAGCTATTTATACACAAATGGAGAGTCCTTTAAACTCTCCCTCAGTGAGCTTATCTACTGTTCAGATGGAAAGGGAGAGCGAGAGGGAGAGAGAGAATCCAAAGAGATTGTAAAGGGTGCAGAGAGCGAGCGAGAAAGCGAGAGAGAGCGATGTGTACCTCTTTTCAGCAGAGACACAATGACCTGTTTCTCCAGTGTTTTCGAGTTTCAAGGTGACGCTGGCGTATACTCTCTCCCTTCTCGCCTGCCAACCCGACGAAAGTGCCATCCCGGGAATACGCTCGCTCACACAACGCTCATTAATGGCTTCTAATCTGCCAGCTTTTCTACCCATTTAACGCAATTAAGACGTTTACTAAAGCTAACATGGACCGGCAATCAACTCCAAGGACACGCCAAACGCACATAATAGGATTTGTAAACAGACGACGTTTCATCAAACACGCGCTCGACACTGCTTCCAACGCGAGCGCGGCCCAGACAGGAAGTCAGGCTGACTCTCTGCAGGAAACCGAGCATTATGGCTGCTCTCCTAAAATCCGGCACATGCACAGACGCACGCTGCGAAGGCCCTCGCGGCTGCTTCACGCTGATACCCATGTTCCTCACTCTTTTAAAAAGAGGACAGCTAAGCTGCTCAGGGTGAGGAGGCCCACGGTGGAAAGCGTTTCTACAATCCTCAAAACTCGTCATATTTATCCGGTTGGCAGAGGAACCCAACGCTATCTTTCTCTCCTTGAATAAGTAGGACTGCAGAGCTTCGATTTCAAGTCTTTTTTGTGAATTTAATGCCCTCGAGCAGGGCATCTGAGGTAGCGAAGCAGCATGCAACTACACGTGGGCATGACATGAGAATTAAATGAGAGAGTAGTTTGCATAGACTAGCTCTTTTGCCTATTAAAACCAGCATTTTTAGTCAGTTGTAGTTATCAGTGTCATCAAGCCCTGGCTGGGACATTATTACAAAGCCATAATGTTTGGTGGAGAACTATAATGTAGCCTGCTATCTCCAGACAGGTCTAAATATGTCTGAATCGACTGGGGGTCTCAAGGGAAAACAGAGTCATGAATCGAAACTAATGAAAGACGCTTACTTAGGAAAGAAACAAAGCAAAAGTGCACTGTGTTTATGGCAATGTCTTGATGAAGAGAAGGTGAGTCTAATATCTATGCCAAAAAAACTTCAAAAATAATATTTCCAAACAGAATCAAAAATAATTATTATTTAAAGAAATGGTAACGGTTTAGTATAAAGACCAATTCTCACTATCAACTAGTATTCTTAATGCCTATTAATAACATTTTGTCAGTTTATTAGTATCTATAAAGCACATATTCTGCATGACTATATTCTACATCCCTAATCCTACCCAATACCTAAACTTAACAATTACCTTATTAACTATTAATAAGCAGCAAATTAGTAGATTGAGGCAAAAGTCATAGTTAATAGCAATTATTTGACCTTAAAAAAATGTGACCAAAGAAATGAATGTAAATTAATTTTCAACTAGAAAGAGATAGCACACTGGATAGAGTGACTGACAGACAGACAGATAGACAGATGATACATAGCTAGCTAGCTAGATAAATGGAATAAGAGATAGAATGGCAGAATGAAAGCATGACAGCATGATAGAATGATTGGCAGAACGATGGATGGACGAACAGAATAAAAGACAGAACAAAAGATAGAAAAATAGAATGAACGATAGATAAACAATAGATAGATAGATACATAAAGGCATAAGAATTTTTTAATGTTAATGCATTAAAAATTCCATTTATAAAATGCAACTGAAATTCTAAAATTCATTTTTAGAAAAAAGAAATAAAAATTCGAAAATGTGCCTTCTTCAAAAGTTGTGCATTCAGATTAAATGATCTTTATTTTTTACTTTAATAATAACACAAAAGGAACAAATAAAGATAAATCACAAATATTGCATTATATTACAATCGATGTTTTACAAGTAACATTCTTTTTTCAGGCTCTTAAAAATGTTCAGTGGACTATTTTATCCATTTAGATGAATGGGAATGCCAAAAGAGTTTTCTCCAAGTATTATATTTTGTTTATTCTGCAGATACAGCTCTTTTTTAGTGCCGCCCTGGTGGACTCCACTGGCTAGGCATCTTGAAAGAGGAAGGATAGGGCAGTAGATTCACTTGAGATTATGATTTAAAACCTCTGCTAATAAGCTTTGCCACGCTGGGAATGGGCTGGTGGGTTGAGGAAAGGGTGATCTCTGGGGCCATTAAATTGCAAATGAGTGATGATGTGCTAGAGAGGCTCCCCCCAGATCACCAGCCACTGCTGCAGACATAAGGGCCCTCTCATACACCTCAGCCAACACCAGACCCAGCTGGGTCCACTGAATGCACAGCCAAAAGCTGTGCAGGGTGTCTAGTCTCCCTACACTTCCTCTTTCCAGTCTATGCTTCAAGCTGAAAGTTATTACTCTGAATGTCATACAAACTCACACTGTATATTCAAAATAAATCCACATCCCCAAAACAAACAGGGTTTTTAATTAATCACACTGGCCTGTGAGAATACAACAACTGCACACATTCAGAACCGCACTGTCAGATCCGCACGGGTTCAGGTGGGTTCATTTTTAGCTCCGGACCGACTGCGACCCTGAATTAGAAGGTCGTTCTCTGTCCGAGGCCATGATGGCCACAAAATAGTGCTTAAATCTTTAAAAATGCCACCTATAAATTACTGCAAAGGACAGCGGGGTCAAAGCTTGGCGTGGAAACCGGCCAAGAGCCATCAATCTGCGGTGAGGGTGACATCTGTCTCAGGGACTCCCCTGTTCTCTCTTTCTCCCTGCTCGCTTTCTCTTTTATCCAGCCCCCCTTTCTCGCCATCCGTCTTTATCGTGCTCTCTTGTGCTTTCTTGCAAATGAAGGTCCCCCCACTAAACCCAAACATATTAAAATTCATGAGCAAATGTTATGTCGCAGGTATTTCAACGCAGGGGCTTCTAAAGCACCCAGACTTTTTGTGGCATCACTTTCAGTGCAGGTTTAATGCCCATTTTGGGCATGAAATACAGATTTTCTGCTTCTGAAAGTAGGCTCTGTACATTTTAAACCGCCATGGAGACTTTCACAGCATGGTTGAAATCCAACCTGCAACTTCCATCCTGAAGATCCTTGAGTTTAGTCCCAGCAGCATTCGTCTGACCTCCCCTACCTCTAAAAAACAAGAAAGCCATAACTTATTCATATATTCGCCCAATTCCCAAAACAAACCTTAAAAGACGCCTGCAAATTGCTCCAGATCTCACCTCCATTTGAAAAGCAAACTGCATGCAGTTTTAATTCGTGGGATGAAATTTATTATTTTTTAATTTTTTTATTACAACCACTCTGATGGCAGCAGATGAGCACATTTGAACTGACCCTGAACTCTATAACACTGAATTTTGTAGTTCCTGATAGACTGAAAAACAACTTTTTTATTTGTTTTAGCCATTTTAACCTTAAGATAATAGCTGGCTGCCTACAAATCTTTCAAATACCGTAGCTTTAAGTATGGCTGGGTGATAAATGATATAGTGATAGCAATAAAATGTATGTCTAATGATGATAAGCTCTGGATATTTTTCCTCAAAATGGATTAATCTAACAGTCAATCACACTGAAACTCAAAGGTCTTCACTACAGCCTGACAAAATAAGTTTCATTTAACTGTATAACAAATTATGACAGAAATATACCTCTATTTTACACTAAATTGTACTTCTCAATATAACAATAATAATCTTATTTTTAAGGAAAATAATACAACAAAGACATTCTTTCATCCATGTTTTAATTTATACAGCTCTGTTTTGCAGCATATTATTTGACAAATTATTTACTTTGTTGCAAATTAATTATTATATTTTCAATGGATTACATTTTAAAAGGTTTATTTAATTGCTAAAGTTTTATTAATTAAGTTCATTAGACACCATTTTTGATGATGAATTTGTATTAAATTATAAATTGGAGAATACAGAAAAAACGAAATGGAAAACACACAATGTAGGGAAAAAATCAAATGAAAAAGTTAGCTTGCTTATTAGTGAACAAACATATTTCCATTTATTCTCAAGGTTCAACAAATAGGTGAAAAGCATTTCCTTCCCCATTAACGATAAATATCAATTTCGTGTAATATAGACAAAAAAATTGTGATCATATTTCTGGCTGTATCACCCAGCCCTAGCAAACGCTTTAAAAAAAAAACAAAAAAAAAAACACACAGACAAAAAGGTTCAGTCCGGTTGGTCTTTAAATGTCTTAAGCCAAAAGCATTTCAGTCCAATAAATATCATGACATTAAAATTATATTTACATGCAGTAATACTGAGTGGGAAAATCACTAATGAGGATTTATTTGTTAACAATGCCTCAATAAAAAAATCGTAGTCCCCAATGAATAACAAACAGACTGTTTCAGTAGACGTCAAGCTAATTATAATCTCATAATGGTTTAATAGGGGGTTGTTCCAGAGTCTTTACGTGTTTTTCTTAGGGTACGTGAGCGTCGTCAAACCATTTCTGTATCAAACAACGCTGTGACTCTATAACCCCAAGAAGACTAGAAATACAAAGCTTACTTTAAATGCTACACATATACACTTACGCATGTACTGCGTATAATGCCGCATGCATAAACATTGCAATCTCCACGCGCTGGAGTAGACCGGTATCATATCACCATCTCGATCTGCTCTGACTGCAGACGAAGCGTATCCTCCACCCTCACGTATCCCACAATGCCCTCCTGCTTCACTAGAAACGACTAGTTTCCACACATCCTGTTTTATATCAAACCCTGCATGATAAATCTCAACACAGCTCAGCACAAGACGGTACATTAGCATAGGTACGAGAACACCTTGTGTCTGCACAGAGGTACTCTGTGGTAAGTTCTCCAAATAATAAAAAATACAGACGGATGGTTATTCTGACATGTAGCTCACAAAACAGCAGTTCTTAATGCACTGTTGCTTCTGTCAAAAAGAAAAGACAAATTATGCTTAATATAGCTAATCTATTTGACTATTCAATATGACATAAACAAATGTTGGTTCAGTCATGTATAATAAGATGAGAAAATAGAATAAATGCAAGCTGAAACCAAATACCAGGATGTTTTTAACTATATGCTTAATACATATGCTTAAATAAATACACACGCAGGCTGTTGTTTACATGGACATGGTCGTTGAGTGTTGTATAAAGTAAAGAACCATTACATGCCCGTAACTCTGCCACACTGTGTGCACTCATGCTATCACTGACCCATGGAATATTGTTTCATCTGTTCATCGCAGGATTTTATTTGAGTTTCTGTGCATGCACTGCAGGATGCAGCAGTATTTAGTTTTTCTACGTTGGATGAGTCCATAAGTTTAACAGATGTTTATTTGTGTGGGAATGTGCTCAGGGGTAGGGATGGGCGATATCTTATTGTTTGCGATATACCGGTAAAAATTCTCCCTACGATAAGAATTAGTCTTCCCGCGATAATAATGATAAAGTCTAGTTGTTGACATATTTCTGTGTGAGACAGTGCAGAGCGACATCGCGGAAGGCAGACGTGAAACTGAGGAGTATATCGCTAAATGATGAGCTCGAGCTCCTTTTACAATCTGTAACTGGTTTGGTTAGGGCTGTATACAGTGCACAAAAACATCGGTCTTAAATGTAGTACAGTATGTGTGCCATACAGTTCTGCAAACCTGTTGTCCAACAAAGATATAATTTATTGACATGCTTTTTCTCCAAATTAACTTAATAACATAG
The DNA here is from genome assembly GCA_021397915.2 of Tor tambroides. Taxonomy (NCBI): domain Eukaryota; kingdom Metazoa; phylum Chordata; class Actinopteri; order Cypriniformes; family Cyprinidae; genus Tor; species Tor tambroides. Next base: position 45,774 of record JAFVLL020018425.1, on the reverse strand, counting down.
TTGAGTGTTTGAAATACTTCTTTTTGTGACCAGACGTGGTTTCATATTACAGAATGATAGTATTATATACAGTGATAAAGGCTATGTCGATTAGCATTGCATTATAAATACAGGCTACTTTTCTTATAAAAATACCCAAGATTGAAGAACACAGATAAACCATATATTTTGTAAAATCGTTTGTTTATTGTCTTCAAGTTTCATCGGTCAAAATTTCTCTTATCTCCGTTGTGTGTTTTATTCAGCTATAACTGGTTACCTTCATGGAGCACGGTCAGTAGTATTACTTCTGCTATAGATATGTGTAGTTTCTGCGCAAGGGCGCCCTCCGGCTTCCAGTATGAATTAAACAGTCATTGCATTATGTGTACTCAGTAATGCTCTTAACACCCTATTTGGGTTAAAAATAGGAAAGATAATACTTTTCTCTAAGGAAACAGGATTCCCTGAATTATCGTCATTGATATCGTTATCGCAATAAATACCAGAAATATCGTGATATATTTTTAAGCCCATATCACCCATCCCTACTCAGGGGTACATCTCACAGCCAGGCCAACACGTCTGAGAAAGAGATTTTCACAGGACTGGGACAAACAATTTACAAATTAGAAAAAAAATGAACAAAAACAATTTAAAATAAAATAAAATAACAAAATATATAAATAAATAAATAAATTTATTAATTAACAAAAATATATATGAATAAATAAAATTGGGTATCTGTAAAGCTAAAATTAATTTTTATTAAAAAAAAAATGCTATTAACAAAAAGGAGTAGGACATATTGACAATTACACGATTATGCTAGATATATATATAGGATTTGATTTGATTCCAGGCCTTCTTAAAGAAAATTATACCACTACACATCAAGCACTCAAGAAGATTTTTTAAATTTGTTTTTCCAAAGAAAAGATGTGACCAGGAAAAAAAAAATCAAACATACACAAATCAAACAAAACCACACCAAAGAAAACCAAACCAAACAAAACACACACAAACAAACCAAATCAAATCAAACCAAACCAAACAACCAAACCAAAATAAACCAAACCAAAACGAACCAAACCAAACCAAAACAAAAAACAAAACAAAAACAAAGAAGTGCATGTGCATTCCTGCCCTTACATGTTCAAAATGTTTTCAGCTACAATTTATACTATCAGTTCCATTCATCACATTTCTGCATATCTTTCCTTAAAATCAATGATAAAATGCAAAAAAGGCTGTCTAAACCTGCTCACAGCCAAACAACAAACAGCTAGTCTAACAACCAGGTTTATTGTTATTTTACAGCTTCAGTGTAGCCCAATTTACAAACCACTATAAAAAGACAGAGGGATGATTAACAGTACACAGCCCCTTCATTCCTTTCCAAATAGTTTGCCATCTTTTTCTCTTTTTTTGTGCTCGTCTGCACCAAAAAGTAATTAAAATGTTGCTTGCTTAAATCAGTCCATACAATGAAAATGATCTAAGCTATTACCTAGGCCTTTGTCTGCTTTTAGTTCTCTACCTAACCATTCTCTGCACACTCTGCTAATTAATGGAGTTTGAATACAGCATCATTAGACTAACAAATAGGTAACGCTTCATATAATGAGAAAAAAAGAATTTAAAATGATGTAAAGGGCTCAGACAAAAAGAGCACGCTGGTGTATTTTTAACAAGATGGATGCTGCACAGATTCTCAGAACACATCAGGTACAATGAATTTAAAAAATCATTAAATTTTAAATTACAATGACAATGTGGCTGGTGTTACATTTATATTTTGCTCGCAGAGTAGAGAAGTGAAAACAGTTTCTGGAGGAGAAAATAAGCAATCATGGGTCTAAATAGGTTATTGCCTATAAACGCTATAATACCTGGAGAAAATTTCCATTCACCCTGCATGCTTCCCTCTTTGCTCATGGGAAAACACAGAATTTGAACCAATCACCAAATCACTCTAGAGCCAAAGGAAATCATGTCAGCTCTGATTAGCTACTGACTGTTCTGAGCGGTGACGTTAAATGCAGCAAACAAGAAAAAAAAAGCCCATTTCATGCTTTTACGAGCCTATGTAATGAAATCTATATAATCTAGTTAAATATATAAATATGATATAATAAAAATGTAAAAAAGAATAGTCAAAAAAATTGGCTGTATTTTGGGCACAATGACACCTTTTCCTAGGTTTGCCTAGACAGCAGTGCACATATCACTCCTAAACCCTTTAAATATTTAACACACACACACACACACACACCACAATAACACTTAGATGATGCAACTAGTTTGAAAACAGAAACTATTAATTTCACTAGAGTTGTTGTCAGAACACTGCAAGGCTTCAGAGCTTCTTAAATCAAAATTGTGATCCACAGCCAGGGCGAGATAAAACCAGCGTGCCGCAGAGGGGGGTGTGGCCTCGGGCTTTTCATCGGCGCAGTTTATATGAAATTACAGCTAAACCTTATAAAACTTTTAAGGCTGAACCCAGTTTAGCCCTGCCTTGCTCTTCGAGTCTCGCTATTTAAATATATGAAAACACAACAAGGCCATTACGCCGGACATATATCTTGCAGGATAAAATTTTAGGAAGCCTGCAAAAGCTGCGCAGCGTAGCATATTTGCATAGTTTTCAATTTAGAAGCTAAATAGCCTCCGCCAAACGCCATTACTTCCAGTTTAAAAGTTCACACGGCCTAACTCAACACAGCTATCTGACAGAGTTATGGTAGATACAGATGAAATTCATGAGATTAATGTTCTGGGATTAGCTGTTGCACATAAACAAGTCTCCGTGCGGTCTGAACGACTGAAAGAACTGAGATGAGTTTTAAAAAGCCTCGAGGTGTGAGAAAATGGTTACATTTTGGCCCAATACAAACAGCACAACAGGGTCACACTAGTTAATAAGGGCCACCGCAAGGTTAGGGCTGCCAGACAGGACCTCTATCCTGTAAAACTCCAAACCTGTGGCAAACACACGCAGCTTTTCCTGTTCCCTCTCTTTCATCGGCAAGTCATCGCTCACCTTGATCAACTATCTTTTCTCTTGATGGCCGACCTCTGTGGCGATCGCCTCAAATAACACTGGACAAAAACACTTCTGCCACCCTCTCGACTGTCGAAATGGGCCTGCTCTCACGGATGCATACTTACATGCATGTTCGTGCCGCCACTGCAACTTGTATTCAGTGCAGACGTGCCGCATATTGAGAAGGCGACCTACGGACAAGTGGTGACCTCCGCGGTACAACGTCGACTCACTCATAAAAAAAAAACAGTCGCATCGATCAATTGGTGCGGAAACTGCACTCGAAGTTGGAGCTTGTCGCCACTTTCTCGACAGGGATGAGCGATCGGAGACTAGAGGCTTGAGAGGATTTGGGATGGGCCGAGGCTCGGAACATCTGCAGATCCAAACGAGCTAGAGAGGAAAAAAAAGAGAAACGCTGTGTGTGCAGATGATGCAACAGCAATGCAATAGTGAGTCCAGGACGCGAGCTGAATTAACACCAAGCCGCAGGAGGAAAAATCCAGCATTTCTCTTTCTCCGGCAAGGACATCCAATTGTCTTTTGGAAAAATCCTGCCCAGAAACTCAGGTTTAGGTTGCCCAGAAACAGAATGTTCTTCCCCATTAACACAGTCTCTCAATAACACATCACCCCAATGGAAAACATTCATACTCGTACATTTTTCAAACAGGGCTTGTTTGGACCCTCGAAACACAACTGTCTAGAAAATAAAAATCACCTTGGACATGGATATTTTAAAGTTAGGAATCTTAATAAACTTAATCTTCACCTCACAAACACAGCTAGCTGTGAGCTGCAGGTAAACAAGACAATGCTAACTGTCTCAACCGCAGACTCTGTGAGCCAGGAGAGACAGTCATTCGATGCATAGCAGCAATCTCCCTTACGCTAAAAGGCGTGCAAGGAGAAGACGTTACGGTCCGCAGCATGTTTCCTGTAGCTGCTGGTGACCGGTACAAATGGCCTCTATTAGCTGTGCTGAGTCACGCAGAGCAGCCAAATGAAAGTGCTGGAGGACTCAAGAACTCCCCCCAGCTCAGGCCTGCCCCAACTACCCGGTTAACTCTCTTCCACTGTCTACTTCTATTACTCAGTTTAAAACCAAAGCCCATTCCTGTGCTAAACTCTCTGTTAGTCTGTTTTCATCCATCTTTTTGTTTTGTTTCTCCTCTTTCTACCACTCTCTATTTCAATCCATCACTCTCCCGATCTCCGTCCTTTAGCCAATGTCGTAGTATTTGCCTCTTTCTCACTTTCTCCCAAGGGACAGGAGTCTAAAGACTAGATAACTGATGTACAGAATCATTACTTTGGCTGCTCAGGCATGAGGATGAACGGAGCCCCCTCCGCTCAGTGTCTCATTAGAGTCCACACGTTAAATGCATCGTGGTTTATTCAGTCATCGCTCCAGATGCGTATCCAGCAAGCCGAAATCAAATGTATGCCCGCATGCCACCCCTGCATATCAAAAACAGAGTGCAAAAGTAGACCATATGCATGAGAATAATGACTATCAAAAATAGACGGCGTGAATTCAGCAGCACAGTACGAAAACGCAGCGTCTCCTCCTACGTGCTTCTTTATAGCATCAAACGTGTTCCCTCTCCACCTACACTCATCACAACTTCAAACGCTCATGCTTCTCAACGATGGTCGCTTCTGGTGTTTACCTGCACGATGCGGGATCGTTTTCTAACGATTTTAGAATCTGCTGAAAATGAGAGAGAAACTAAAACTGCACCGCTAGCAATTAGATATAGATATAGTTCACTCAGAAATTAAAATTGAGTCATTATTTACTCACCTTCATGTCTTTCCAAATCTGCTTCACACAAGGGAAACAATGGGATCCAAACAACACTGAAGTTCATTGTATGGAGTTCCACAGAAGCAAGACACTCATACAGGTTTGGAACAACAAAAAGCTGAGTAAATAATGACATAATTTTCATTTTGTGTCTGGATGTGATCTCGACACTCCATGCTGGCTCGCCAAACCGCCTCAGTCTCTCATGTCAACATCTAACCAATCAGAAACCGCCTTTAGGCGACACCAATATTTGCACTGAAAAGCTTGAGGTTCTGCCGTTTCCGTTATCCTAAGACCCCAACAGAGAGCTGCAGACCTGCTCTCAGGACCTCATCTCAGCGTGGAGTGTAATGGTAAATCTTGAACGATGTGTGTGGGAGGGTAAGTGAGTGAATAAATGGATGACAAAACCCCTTCTAGCCTGTGAATGGAAAGAGAAATCGCATGATTGGGAGAGGAGAGACGGCGGAGACATGCAGCAGGCTGGAGGAGGTGATAACGTGTGAAGAGAGGAAGTGGGTGGAGGTGGAGACGGATGAAGTGTCAAGATGGAGAACTTCCTATAATGATGAAAAACAAGACAATGCGATCATGTTAATGATCAAGGAGGGCAGAGTTGGATTAGAGTATTTATGGAGCTTTAACAAATAATAATTTGTTTGGGAGGCACCGTCAGAAAAAATAGTTTTAGGGAAAGCTTGGTAGCTTTTAGCTTGTCACTGGTGCAAAACATCTGAAGTCATCATGAAATCAAAATTGACTTTTTTTTTAATTGCATATCGCAGTGTTTATTTTAAATTATTTAATTGTGCACACCATAATTTTAAATTAATGTGCCCTTAACATTCATTTTCATTCATCCCTCGCAACGAAATGACTTCTCTGATGACGTGTACACTGGCATGAGGACTAGACAACAATCCCTCCAATCCAGCAAGCTGTCACTCTGACGTGAGATCACAGCAATTAGCGAACAATGATCCAATCAATTCTCACTGGACAAAAACAAGTCCTGCCCTACCTTTTTTTCCTCATTTCGAGAAGCTGTTACACTGAGATTTACATCAGGAGAGGGGAAAAAAGACGATTGCAAATTCTGTTATGCCAACTTTAAAGGAACAGTTCAACTAAAAATGAAAATTCTATAATCATTTACTCACGCTCATGTCGTTCCAAATCTATATGATTTTCTTTCTTCTGTGGAACTCAAAAGATCTTTTGGGTCCTTCATTTTATGGAAGAAAAAAAAAACATTGAGACAAAATATCTTCTTTTTGACAATATATAAATGTATGCAGTTTTGGAACAACATGAGAATAAATAAATGATGACAGAATTTTAATTTTAGGTGAACTATTCCTTTAAGGGTACACTTTTTAAGGGTATTGGCCCAGTGACAAGCTGTTATAAATGCACTACTTTTTCTGAAAGTGAAGGGAAAGGCCAGTTTTACAAAAGAGCAAATTAAGTTCTTGAAGCAACGAGAGCTCCAGAACGGACAGGCCTCAGCGTACTCCAGGGTATGGAGAGAACGGCACTGCTGCCAAAGGGAAATGGATTTTGAGAGACACTGACGCCAGTGCTTATGTAGTGGAGAGGGAGTGAACGAGTACCTAAACTCAGTTATAACATGGAGCCAAGCAGGCCTGACGACCACACTAGTGAACACGGGGCCCTGCAGTGGGGGGATGGGTACAAAGGACCATATACTGCAGGAAGGAGACAGTTCCTAGAATCAGCCGGCATGACTCCCCATAGTTCACGAGCAACATGATTAACCACCGAACGGGGAGTACTCCAGCGGTGCTATTAATAAAAGACAACCTCCTACCCTCCCCAGACCCGCTTCTCAAAGCCACATTTTTGCTAGGCACATACCGAGGACAGCTTTGTTTACTACAACAGAGGGACTACATCCCTGGGGCTGGGTATGCAGCTCTTCCCTCGGCTCCCAGGGTCGGATGGGTAAATTAGCCACCGATGTGACCCTAAACAATGTCCTCTGGGTTGGGGATCAATTAGACAAGCCTGTGAAATAATGACACCCCTGGGAAGATGTTCCTAGGGAGATCCCCTTTGGACCCCTGGCTGAGGTCTTCAGGAATTGATCTTTCCGAACACACCACAGGTACACAGCTTCAGCAGTAATTACCACACTGCAGGAGCAGACGAGCGCACAAACAAGGCACAGTTGTGGCCGAACATAACCGGAGACGCGAGTTGCTGCGTATGACACCAACTGGCGAGGAGAAGATAAACAGGAGGTAATTATAGTTCGGCTGCTGTTACCGCTAGAACACACCACACGGAAATGCTATTGTGCAGACTGTCATCATAAATTAATATTTTATTGTGAAGCAATAGAACAGGAACAATCATGACTACACAACCCCAATTAAGAGTTTACTGGACAGAGCCTTTCAGCACAGATCCTATCCTTGCTCATAATGTACTCTTTCATTGTCTTGACGGCTGCGATTGACCTTTAGTTCCTGCACGATCATTATTAGACAAAAGGCTCAAGAGTTTTTTTTTTGTGCACACAACACAGTCTCTAAAGAAAACTAATTGAGGGAAATGTTTACAGAAGCTAGAGTACACATACATTTGTTATTCTACCATGATGGGGACTTTCTATTGGCTTCTATTGTTTTAATACTGAGTTAATGACATTTTCCATCTTCACCAAATCTCAGAAAAGCCTGTAGAGCTCATGCTTTTCTATCCTTGAAGATCTAGTCAGCACAATGTAGGCAAAACCTGAACACACACACACACAGAGAGAGAGAGAGAGAGAGAGAGAGAGAGAGAAGCCTCAATGGAAAATTTTTGATGGACTTGGGAAGCGAGCTGGACCTCAGCTGGAAGACAGCTTCTACAGGGATCTTCACACTACCCTTAACCTTGGGTTAACATCTTCCTCAACACTGTGTAAAGGCCAGTTTTAACCCTGGATTAAGCACACGTTCTACACTTGCAATTTTGGAAGGGGGTTAGAATCACTTTTAACCCTAGGTTATGCTAACGACAATACGTAACACTAACATTAAAACGTCACGGCGAGTTGTTTAGCAACAGACACGAATCATAACCTTCCTCAGTTCTTACCTCATTAAAAATTCATGCGCTTTGTACAGTCGCTAAAACTTTCACGCGTCTCCACGACTGAGGGGGAACAGTTAAAAATGTCGAACGGCGAAGGCAAACGCGTCAAGTAGAATGATGAATAGACGATTTTATTTTGCTCCACATAGCGACTTTTCACACAAATGAACAAGCAGTTATTAAGCGTGTAGTATTTGTCCAACGTTATAATTGAAATAAGAACGTTACAGATGCACACCGTGGAAATCTCAAAACCTGTCTACCCAAAATGAACAACTAAGCAAGATAGTATGAACAGCGTGAAACACAAAATAAGATACGTCAATTTCAAGTGTGAAAACCCACCCCCAACCTCAAAATAGGCTCGCGTAAAAACCCCGAAGTACCGTTTGCGATCTAACAAAATTCGCTTCGTGTTGGCTACGGAACAATTCTAAACCAATACTTAACTTTCATAGTACGCCAATGAATGAACAATTCCCTAACACATTTCATACGTGACATTTATATATGCACTAAAAATAGCCAGTACACCCAAGCCTGTCATCCGATTTTATGATGGAAACGGAGGCAAAGCAAATCAAGTCATTCTAGTGACAGGAACCGAGTGCGAAACGTACCTTTGTGCATGCCAGTGAAGCGGTCTTTCAGCACGGTGAGCTCGTAGATCTTGCCAAATTCCTCGAAGAGCGGCCGGAGGTCCTTCTCGTCCAGGTTGCGGGGTATCTGTCCGATGAACAGTTTGATGGCATCGTGGTCCTTCATGGGAATGGTGGCGCAGCTCGCGGGACTGTGCGTGTGGCTTATTCCGTTCACGAGCCCGTTCGTACTGGCCGCTCCTCCGTGCACCGCGGCGTCCACCTGTCCGTTCGTTAAAGTTGCCATGTTCACCGCGAGGACTTTCAGCTGCTACGCCTTCAGAAGTGTTTCAAACGACGGGATGAGACGTCCTACTCTGGTTTTCGCCGAAAATGTACAGATGCAAACACGTACCATTGAACACAAGTCAAATATCAAACGCTTTTGGTCGTCCAGGCGGAGGCGTGTTTCCTTGTACGTGTCCCTTACTACTCAATTCATTCATTCATGTAATAAAAACGAGAGAGAGAGAGACCGACCGAAAGCGTTCGCTTTACCTCCGTACCCCTCGCCCCTGCTTCTAGCTACCCTTTTATTTTTTGCATTGAGAAGTCGGTATGGGTGTCCTCCCGGTTTAAACCGACAGGGCTGTCTCAAACGCGCTCAGTGCAGTGGGGAGGAAGAGAAGAAAAAGCAGCTCCCTTTATGTCACACGACGCGCTCTCTCCCCCTCTCATCGTTATACAGAAACATGGTATGTTCCGTCGAAGGAGAGGGACTATAAATAAAGAAAATATCACATTTACGCGGCTCTTTGTACGCTGCCTTGTGAATGACGCACCTTAGACTTGTACAAAGTGGCATTCAATCTGTTTATTTCAAAAAACGTGTATGCCTTGTTTTTTTTTTTTCAACGCACTCTAATGCGTAATGTTCCCCCAAGCGCATTTCTCAGGAAAGCATCAAAGGATTCACCAAAATTCGAGGGGAACTAATGGACAGCGCCAGTGCTGAAACGCTCGGAAAGTGCAAAGACAAAAACAGCCTTATGCATGTAACCTCGCCGGGATAAATCATTTCAATTTTATCATTATGATTATTTTTACTTATCATTGAAAGAAATACAAAAATGTGTTTGTATTTAATCGAGGCAATGTCTCTTTTCAAATGCAGGAGCTAGAAAGAGGGCTGTGAGCTCCTCCGCGCGGTGTGTACGGGCAGGGAGGTGACTGTGTGTGTGTGTGTGTGTGTGTGTGTTCAGGAATGGGGTAATAAACATACAAATCTGTATCATATAGTTGGTTCCTAAAGAGCAACCTTTAACCCGTTCAGTCCTAGTGTTCATTCCAGCGAGCATCGCTTTTATCTGGGTGTTTTGTATGGTTTTGATCATTTGGTGCCATCATAATGCATTTTTAGATGGACGGATATGTCAATCTATGAATGCTACAAAAGTTATTTTTTCCCCCTTGCTCAATAACCTTCCTTTGAATTATGGCAGAAAAATATGGCACAGTTTGAATGTTTAGAACCTTAATATGTCAAAAAAAACAACAACAACAATAGCTTCTATATTACAGTTTAAATAAACTGTTTCAATATATTTTAGTTTTGTCATTTTTTGACACTAAAAATATTTTTCAAAGTACTAAATAAATTTAAATAAGATTATTGAAGTACGTTTTACAAGAAAATACCTTTTCTTTTTCTAAATATATTTCTATTTTCTAAAATATATTCAAATGGAAAACAGTTATTTTAAATTGTAAAAATATTTAACAATATTACAGTTTTTACTGTATTTTTGATCAAATAAATGCAGCCTTGGTGAGCATATAAGAGACATTTGATCCCCATTGTGTATGTGTGTGTAAACAGACACACACACACACACACACACACACACACACACACAATCTGGATGTTGCTACAGTTTAGAACCAATGCCTATTGTAATGGCCATTACAAACAGCTATTAAAATCTTATCATAAAACATTTTTTGACTGATTATTATTTATGGCTGCATTTAGAATTAAAGCATGGTCATATTTTTTGCATCCCTGGAACATAATTCAAGAGCATCGGGTCAATAGCTGACAGTGTAAATTTTAAGTACTCTTTGAAAGATTATTTATAGTCATATCTTTTCACTTAGGCTCGCTTAGCTCGCTTTCATTGTGTCTTTGGATTTCATCAGACAAAAATGCTGTTGCGAATGACTACAGAGCATTTGCTTCAACAATAAACTCTCTTTCACTGAAGCCAAAAACTAAGTGTCTCTTCAATTTAATAACATAACCCCATCAATGAACCTACAGAGATCTGCTGTTCTTCCTGATCAAGAAAAACAACCCTGAAGTAATGAAGACTGAATGAACAGATGCAATGAGGACTGCTTGGAGGTTTGAGTGACGCCTCCAAACATCTAACCTGAGCCCTGAACACCTCTAAAATCCCACTTATCCATGATACGGACTGCTGTTGACAGTCAATGCGTGTATGCACGTGCAAACATTGCATGCAAGCCTCCAATTTCCACACCAGAGCACACAACCACAGCGTTTTTCATGCTGACAATGACACACCACTGTCGAGACCAAAGCACCTGCTCATAATGATGGGAAATTGTAGGCTGCTTCAGAGTTCCTGCTGAGCACGAGGCCCACGGAGAACAACAGGCATACATGTGTTCAGCACCGGCACAACGGCAGGTAGGAGCGCTCAAGCGAACTCAAATGGAGGAAAACAACAAGCCGCTTTAGAGAAGGCCTTCTGAATGCTCTGAAAAGCCCATGACGTAGCTGTTCAGAACAATGATTCTTAATTGGTTTTGCATTAGAACTCAGATTTAGCATTGCATATCAAGTGGCGATCCAACATGATACCAAATGTAACCTGTTCACGCAAAACAAAGGTTCTTTGATGGCATCTACAGTTCCACAGAAGAACTAGAACTGGGTTTTACAGCAATGAAATAGACAAACCATTTATTTTCCCAAAGAACCTTTCAGGTTCTTTCTTAAAATAACCTTAATTTATTTATTTTTCTTAGTGTAAGGATCTTTTAAAATGACATTTTTCACTACATAGAATATTTTGTACAATAAAAAGATTCCATGAATGTGAAAAGACCTTCATTGAACCATACTAACAAAGAACCTTCTGAAATAATAATAATAATAATAATAATAATAATGTATCCTAATTATGCACGATTATTGCATTGTTTTTCACTGTGGTCTTCAAACAGACTTGGACATTTATTTTAGGGTCATGACAAAATGGTTAAGCAGCACATTTTGTTCTATAAAAATAAAGGTTCTTATAAAAAAGAAGAAAAAAAAGGAAAAGACCAAAAACCATTTTCACTGTATTTCACTGCATTCTTGAGTTGGACATATGATTCTTGGGATAATAAAAAAGTGTCAGTGCACATATATTTTATAAAATAAAATAAAATAGATATATTACAATAAAAAATAAATGCAACATTAAAAAAGAGAGAAAAAAAGAAAAAGTAGTTTACACTTAAACTTTGTAGAATGTGTAAGGTTTTCTATGACGTCTGATTGCAAATTCATTTTTGGTCCTAATTGCAGCCTTTATTTTTAAGAGTTCACAATAATACAATAAATGCAATGAATTGCATCATGCTATGTTTCTTAGAAGAGCGACTTCTCTTAATTGCATCTTTCCAAGTAAGTAATTTATAGCTCAGCTGCTCTTGTATCTACATTGCATCTCTTATCGTTTCATGTTCTCCGCCCAAAGGTCAACTGGGCAAATATTAAAACACAGCATAATCTTGTATGTGTTTGGCCTTAACGATGCGATTTTAAAGCGTTGGATGCGGTCCAAAGCAGCATTAAAAAGGAAACGAAATACACTCCATGGCCCTCTCACCTACCACACTCAGAGTCTGTAATGGCCCGTTAATGTCATTTCGGACTGTCAGTATAACCCAGCCCAGCTGAGTCAGTCCGCTTTCTTTGGCAGGGCACTGCGCTCGGTTCTGCAAGCATACCCTTGGGGCCGCGCTGCCCGGGATCATGCCCGACTTGCCTAGAGCCATATTTTTAATACAAGGACGAAATGTGTTAGCACAAATCATTGTAATTATGTTCTCTGCGTAGTATCGCAACGATTACATAAGTTATGTTGCCATTATTGTTCCCTATAGTCTTTCTCTTCGCCCCTCTCTCGTCTCTTTCGCTGTTTTCAAGCCGGTCCAAATGAAAAGCGTCTGATGAGCACGTCCATCGTCGTGATAATAATAATCATACGTAATTAGTGGGTAATTTACAGACCGATTGGTCTACAGAGGGAGCACCGTAGGTCGCTGGAAGCGCGGTTTGATGAACCTGGAGTGGAACCGGAACGCTCCAATCTAAATTTCAGCAGAGGAGTGGTCTCAAGAGGAGAGTCTCGCATTTTCGTCCTAAAATTTGATCTCAGCGGTATGTCTATGCGAATGAGCCTTACAATCAAATGACAATCATACTTATTTTTTTTCTGTCAAGAAATAAATAATAAATTCAAATGTTATTTTCTTCGACAGCAGGCCTGCTGCTAAAAATATGCACTGTCGTTCCATGCTTCTGCATGGCTGCTGGAACAACAGTAAGCCGCTGTCCATGGTGCTGAAATATTCTCACTGAGGCACAACTAGTTCAAACTGGTCAAAAGTTTGGAATAATTAAAAAAATTTAAATGAAGAAGTGTCTTTTGCTCACCAAAGAATACATTTATTTGATCAAAAATACAGTAAAAGCTGAAATTCTCTGATATATCAATTTAAAATAACTTGTTTCTACTTGAATCCATTGTAAAATGTAGTTTATTTTTGTGATGACAAAACTGAATTTTCAGTAGCTATTATTCCAGTGTCACATGGTCATTCAGAAATCATTCTAACATGCTGATTTGATGCTCAAGAAACATTTCTCATTATTATCAATGTTGAAACAGTTGTGCTCCTTTATATTTTGTGCAAACTGTGACAAATTACCATTCAAAAGTATGGGGTAAGTAAGTTTTTTAAAGAAAAATTTTAAATAAATGCCGTTCTTTTGAACTTTTTATTCATCAAAGAATCCTGAAAATGTATGCTAGCTTCCACAAAAATATTATGCAACAAAAACTTTTCAACACTGATGATAATAAGAACCATTAATTGGGCACCGATAAAAACAGAGAACTAAATCAACATTTACTACTGAAAATTTAGCTTTGCCATCACAGTAATAAATTAAATAAATAAAAAAAATCAATAGAAAATCATTTTAAAGTGCAATAATATTTATGGTAAGCATTGTGACTTATTTCAAAAACATTAAAAAAGTAATTATTTCAAACTTTTGGCCAATAGTGTATGTCAACTGACCCCTTCTAAAATGGGTTTACTTGAAAGAGATTCCTATAATATTATACTGAAAGTAACAAAAGGCTTTTTTTGACACCCCTCACTCTTTGACAAAAGAGTGCACTGAAATAACTTGTGCCCTTGGAACATTACTTTGAATCAAATCCTGTTCCGGCGGTGTAATTGTTGAGGAAAGCAAATAAACGAGTGGCAAATGAAATTCTTGCAGGGCAGCTTGCACAAATAGATTGATAATGTGCGCCAGCCGCCGTAAAGTACGTTGAGGTTTTGATATTACCTGTTCTGCATATTAATGTCTCTCCTAACCTGTCCTTCATCCAGGACAAAGTTCTAAATCTCAGAGAGCCTTGAGCCTCGCAGGCGGTTCATCATCTCAGTGTAATTTAGGAGGACGAGCAGGAAAAGGGCAGAGGAGCACAGAAATCCAAAAAACATTTGACAGAGCGGCGCTATGGAAAAGACGCCGAGTTAGCTAATTGGAAGCATGTGACTCCAGTCAAATACAGGCGAATAAAACAACAGCCAAGCAAGCATGTAAAAGGTGATAATTATCAGATCCACTGAGACTATCGTATGCCAGTCTGAGAAACTTTACAGAAAGCCGCTCTTGAATTTCATAAATTTAACAGCTATGTTGCAGGAAAGGATCTGATTTTACTGATAAGAAAAAAGCTATTTGGATCAACACCAAGGGACACATATATGGAACGAATAAAAGCATGGATTGGTGGAGTTTTTCCCCTTTAATTATTGTTTACTCTAGAGGAGCTGCTTATCGTGAGAGCGGTGAGGTTTTTTTTGCATCAGAGGGGAGTCGTTGGTTGTTAGTGCAGTATTGAAAACAGATTAGCATTTTACCACTTGACACAGTTGGGCATTTCTTTCAAACTTAAATCCTGAATCACAACTCTCAGCTGACTCTTGACTCCTCTACCCCATTGTAGAAGAAAACAGCATTGAAACAACATTATCCCCATTCAGAAGACAAGCTGAGCTCTCTTAGAGGAAAAGGCCAAAATGGCAGTGACCTAAGCTACATTCCTGCATCAAGCAGCAGTGTTTGAAGGACTTCTGTTAAAGTGATACTTCAAAAAAAATAAACAAATCTGTCATCATTCACTCACCCTTTGTCTTTGTGTGATTTTCTTTCTTCCATAACCGATAATATAATATAATATAATATAATATAATATAATATAATATAATATAGTGCTGTCAAATGATTAATCACGATTAATCGCATCCAAAATAAGTTTTTCTTTACATAATATATGTGTGTAAACTGTGTATATTTATTATGTATATATAAATACAAACACATGCATGTATACACCACATGTATACACTGAGCTGGAGGGAGGCTATCATCCGGTGTCTGGAGAGCATCCGTCCCCGATCCAGAACAAAGCTCGACCCAGAGCCCAGCCAAGCATCACCCCACTGTGCAGAACTGCCCGAGCCCACCGCAGATGGAGAGCCAGAGCCTTCCGCGGTCATTGAGCCATCCGCATCAGGAGCGACAGAGCTGATGATCGTCCCGGAGCCAGAGCCCCAAGTGTCTGACCAGGTGCGAGAGCCAACAGCACAAGCGACGCTGGAAATAGTCGTGGCGATCGTGGGGGCGAAGGAAAGCCCACCCACTGCATCACCACTGAGGGTGAGGGTACCCCGGACTCTGAGGATTTAAAAAATTTTGATGTGGGTATATATAGTGATATGCCCTGTCTTCTGCCATCCTCTGAACCTCCTATCTGCCCTGAACTATCTGACTGTATGATAACGACCACAGAGGTCGTTTCCCTGTCTGCTGTGCTCCCGCTATTGGGAGTTGCGATCTGATGTGTTTGGGCAGCACACACCATCCCAGAAAGCACTGACACTGACAAATTCCCACCCAACCTCCCTCTACTGCCTGCTCCTGTCATCCCTGCGTCAGATCCGCCACCGTTGCATCCTGACAGCCCCTCCGCTCACCCTCATCCCACCATCTGTGTGGTGGGATCGCCGCGGGTCTGCCAGTCTCCATTGGTGTCGTGGCTGGAGGATCCCTCTTCTAAGCCTCCAGCCTCGGCTTGTCGACCCAGAGGCTCCACCATGGCTCCTAGCTCCCTCGTCTCCACCGTGGCCCCTCAGTCCACCAGCTCTGCCGGGCTCCCTCGTCTCTCTGGCTCCCCCTTGGTCAGTCGTGGACCATCCGCCGCCTCAGGACTCCACTCCTCCGGTTGCACCTCGTACTTCCGTCCCTTCAGCTCTGTCAGGCTCTTCCTTCCTTTCGGCTCCACCTTGGTCCTCTGTCGCTTCCGAATCCCTGCCTCCGCCTCGGTCGCTGGAGCCTTCTGCTCTGCCTTGGGCCTCCAGATCCTCCCCGTCGCCCTGGCTCTGAGGCTCTCCATCTCTGCCTCGGGCTCCACCACCACCTGCTCCACCACTGTCAGTCGGCCCCCTGGAGTCGTCAGCCCTTCCTCCACCATGGCTCCTCCCTCCGTCGGCTCCACCGTGGGCCGCCATCCTGGCTGGGGTCTGGGTCCCTCCTGGCTTCTCCTGCTCCAAGTTTCCACCATGGCTCCTCCCTCCATCATCTCCTCCCTAGTTCTTTCTGCCTCCTAAATGGCTCCTCCCACTGTCATTACTGCCCTGGTGCGTGCTGCCATGGCATGGTGAGGGAGTGTGGGGGTGTACTGTCACAATTATGGACTTGAGTTTTGTATTTTGTGTTTCTTTTTCTTGTTTGCCCTTATTTGGTTTTGTTCCTGTCCTAATTTTTTCATTAGGTCATTATCTTGTTTAGTTCATTATCAGTTTACCTCCTGCATCTGTGTTGCTCTCATTAGTTTCCTCATTTAAGCTCACTCCTTTGTTCAATGCACTGTTGGTTACTGTTTATGTTACTGCTGTTGTGAGCCTGTCTTCATCATCTTGGACCACTATTAAATGTTAGAGAGATTATCTTCTTCTTTGTGTGCCTTTCCTCGACCTGAGCGGGACAATAAAATATAAGAATATAAATATATAAATGTATATATATGTAAATATTTTCTAAATATATACTGTATGTGTGTGTATTTATATATAAATAATAAATAAACAATACACACACATATATTATGTAAACAAAAACTTTTATTTTGGATGCGATCGTAATCATTTGACAGCACTAATATAATATAATATAATAATATAAATGTCAGGGTTCTGTCGTGTGTGTCATGTGTTCCCGCCTCTTGTGTCCTTATTTGGTTTGTTTCCTGTCCCTGTTTAATGTGATTATTAGTTAAGTGTTGTCCAGCCGTGTTTGTCTCATTATCTTGTGTATACTAGTTCATGCCCGTTCTGTTTCATGTGGTCTGGTCTACTCGTTACTCCCCGGTGTTCCTGTGTCTGCCTTGCCTTGTCCTGCCTTGTCTTGCCCTGACGTCTTGATTAAAGACTATTATTTTAAGTTACGTCTTCGTCTGCGTGTTCCTGTATCCTCCCTCGTGTGTGCACCGTGACAATATAATATAATATAATATAATATTTTTCATAAATTCAAATTTACATATCTACTATTGTTCAAAGTTTTAGGGTAAGATTTTTTATATAAAAGAAATTAATTCTTTTATTCAGCAAAAAAAACAAAACAAAAACAACATCAAACTGATCAAAAGTGACAGTAATATTTTTATAGTTACAAAATATTCATATTTCAAATTTTACTATATTTTTGATAAAATAATTGTAGACTTGGTGGACATAAAAAAACTTTAAAAAAAATTAACAATAATATATTATATATAATAATATACCATTAACATTATCAATAATATCTAATAGAAAAAATATAATATATAATGATATTTATATAAATGATTTTATTATTATTAATGTTAATAATAATAATAATAATAATAATTATTATTATTATTATTAACAATAACAAATTAACATTAAAAACTATATATAATATATATATATTATATATATATATATATATATATATATATATACACACATATACAGTGGTGGTCAAAATTGTCAGAACACTTGGCATATTTCAGAGGCCATTATTATTAATGTTAATATTAATAATAATAATAATGTAATAATGTACTACTACTACTGTTATTATTATTATTATTAACAACAATAAAATTTAACATTAAAAACTAAATATATATATATATATATATACACACACATACACACACACACATATACAGTGGTGGTGGTCAAAATTGGAACACTTGGCATATTTAAGAGGTTTCAGTTGTTTTTGTTGAATTGGCCATTACAATACCCCCCCAAAAAACGAACTATTGTCAGAACTACCTGCGACGGAAGGAACATTGAAAAAGATGGACTGGCCCCCTCAAAGTCCGGACCTCAACCCCATTGAGCAAATTTGGGGCGAGTTGGAAAATAAACTGGACAGATCTATTGTACATTCAAAGGAAAGCCTTTGGCTTGAGTTGCAGAAGTCATGGGATAACATTAGTGTTGAAGTTCTCAGGAAATATATTGACACTATGCCAGAGAGGTGTGCTGTTGTAATTGCTGAAAAAGGTGGACATACCAAATATTAAAGTTAAAAGTGGATAAAAACAGTACGACTCACTTCATCCGATATTTATTGTGCTCAGAGAAAACATCTGCATGTTTCATGAACATTATGAAATGAAATCATGTTTTGGAGGCAAAAAAAGGTCAATATTTTCAGATATATCAGGTGTTCTAACAATTTTGGCCACCGCTCTATATAAACATTTAGTATTTAGGTATTTCACAAATCACCAAATATACAGATAAGAGTAAAGAATGAGGGAATTTTCATTTTTGGGTGTGCTATCCTTTTAAGAAAACGAACTGAGGATTTGATTGCCTTCGTTTGACTAAAAAACACATTTGTGTTTCGTTTGACTCATGATGCATACTGATGATTTCCACAACACGTGAACTCCTTGTTACTTTATCTCCACCAGGATTAGTCTGAGAGAGAGAGGTTCTCACCTGTATGTGGCTTCTAACTTCTCCTCATGTCTGTCCCAACTCTTTAATCAGTGGTTTGGAATCCTGTGACCTCTGACCCCTCAGCTGTCTCACAGCACCTGTGCCACAGGCAGACGTGTCACCTCGCTGTCATGTCAGCTCCACTCCGCTCTTTACAGTGACTGTGGTGTCTGGGTGTCTGGCCCCACAGAGCCCCTGATTGCTCCCCCAGGAAGGTGTTAGAGAGGTGGGCGAAGCCACCTGCCACTGCCCTACAGCGATGGAGCGAGCGGAGGGCCTGGGGCTCAGCATGACTGCTGGAAATACAACACATGGTGCTGCCAAAGACCATTCCAATAGGGGGGAGAGAGAAAGAGAAAGCCAGAGGAAATGACTGCACCATTGCAACGAGTGACAACGTTGGCTCCTTCGAAGTGAAAAACTGTGCCTATGGAGACAGCAAAGTCACTCAGGACCAATTTTCCTTCTGCTAAACCAGGTGCAAGCAATTACATGAAATGATTGGACAATCAGTCAGTCTCAAATACTCCGAAGACACCATAAACTTCCTATCATGTGTTTATGTTTCAGGTGCTGTTTCTGGGCAGCAACCACTCCAAAGGGAGAGAAAGGTGACAATGGAAAAAGCGCCGACATGCTTTATGAGGTATTTCTGTGGAAATAGCCAGCCTGTCAGCCGCTACAAGAAAGCATAAACAACCTGTTGTACTTTTTAACTGTTGTATCCCTTAAAAAGACCCAGGGGGAATTTTAAAATACTGCCGCTGAGCTAAATTACTTGGAGCCCTTTGGGGACCCTTTGTGAGAACCATATACATTTATTTTGTGTAAAGTATGCAACAGAATACACCGTTAAAAGGGATTTTAGGATAGAGATGGGACAATATAATCCGTACAGGCGTCGATTAAGTGCAGATGAGTGTCAGCTATGTTATAGGCCCCACCAAGAAACAAATCACATCAGTTTTTCAGTCATAGTATGCATAGTACACTACTACTATAGCTCTCACCTGCTTTCAAGGCATTTAACAGGTAAAAAAACACTGTGTATCAAAACTTCCAATTTAATATCTGAGCATGCCACTTCAATCTCAGCTATAAAATCGAATGTGTTCATGCAAATGTCAAATTAAAACGATTCCACTTAACAAACAAGAAAATACTGTGCCCAGCAGAGTATGAATTTTTATTTCATTCATGATTATTTTTTACTGAAAATTAAAAAATGTAATATTTAATAGTTTTATATTTAAATGTATACTGGCGCTAAAAGGTTTGTGCTCTGTAAGACTCTTTAAAAGTTTTAAATAAATGCTGTTGTATGAGTCCTGTATTCAAAATCCAAAAAAAGTATCATGGTTTCCAAAAAAAAAAAATTACAGCAGAATAAATGTTTTTAATGGTGATAAATATTTCTCGAGCAGTATATTACAATTAAAATGATTTTCAATTCAGCTTTGCCACCACAGGAATAAACTATTTTAAAGTATATTAAAATAATAATAACAAAACAGTTATTTTAAATTGTAATAATATTTCACAATATTTCTATTAACTATATTTTTGATCAAATAAATGCAGCCTTGGTGGGCATACGAGGCTTAAAATAATACAGACCCTAAACTTTTGAATGTTAGTGTATTTTATTTTACAATTCAATAGTAGTAATATAGTATAGTATCAATATATTTATTTATTTATATTGCATATATTTTTATTATACTGTATATATTTTTGAATTTAATTTCGATTAATTTTGCCACTAGGGGAAATGTTAAAACAACAACAAAACCCTAACGCCTTGAGAAATGTAGTTTAATCCTTTTAATAGCCTCTGGATATCCCATTAAAGATCAGGAATATTTATACTGTTTTTCTGGGATAATAAGCACGTCAATGTTATTGTGAAAATCAGTCTACTTGAGCTGTTCTCATTGGCGTTTCAGATGATCCAGACAAACCTGCTGACTAACGATTGAAATCCTGGGCACATTAATGTTATTATGTGTACTTGCATCCAAATTTGGCTGACTGACAGTCACCACGTAAAGCAGCATAAAAACCGCATTGTAAAACGGAATTACACATGCACTTAACATGAGGCTTGACAGCCACAAC
The DNA here is from genome assembly GCA_021397915.2 of Tor tambroides. Lineage (NCBI taxonomy): Eukaryota > Metazoa > Chordata > Actinopteri > Cypriniformes > Cyprinidae > Tor > Tor tambroides. The sequence goes on along the minus strand of JAFVLL020018425.1, from coordinate 24,761 downwards.
TAAAACATATCACAACAGTATACCAAGACTTAATTGCAGTGCAGGCATGACAGTTTGGGAGATGTTATTAATGTAACCCACACTGAGCTTATATTTAATTTTTACAGCAACTAGTCAGCAGGCTGTCTGAAACACCTTTAGCTCAAGAATGCTGATTTGAACAATAGCACAGACATGCTATTATTCCAGCAAAATAGAATAAATATCTTCAAGCTTTCAGTGGTTTTCAGCCATTTAATGTGCATTCTGAAACGAGATTCTTTACATTTGTAAAACACTGTGGTTGGACAAATTCATTGTCTCCACTGAAAGCACGTCAAGTGAGTGCAAGTCTTTTCAGGCGATACTACAATGTGCAATGTCTCCTGCCAAGTTAATGTGGCACAAACCAGAGGAAATGGGGTCAATTAGATGTCCGACCTCACCAGGCATCCCACACCTACACGTAAAGCACTTAAACAGCATTACAAAGACCTCTACTGGATTACAAGAGCAAATGTTTGTGTCTGCGGACATCCAACCCATCGTCTCTGACATCTGACATGGGCCATGTCCTCGCTATTGGCACGCTCTAATCTCGCTCTGCTCCTGGGAGAACGCAGAGTAACTGCAACGCCATTATCTAATGACGGGGCTGAGATGCCGTGCTCACATGCTGTATATTTAGAACAGGCCCCAGGGTGCTCTTTAGGAGGTTAACATCCACTGACCCTGACGCGACCTTCTCTCTGGCACCCTGCCCGACCCATTAGACTTGGCTTTGCTTCTTAAAAGCATTGTTAGAAAGAGCCAGACATCAAGAAAACATACCTGGATGAGCGGTGGGGGGACACATTTCCATCCATATTTCTATTTTAGAGAGCCTTCACAGACAGAAGACACAATTTTACTTAACATCTGTGAGTTGTGGCGGCAAAAAAAGCATGTTTTAAAGTGGTGGGCATGATGAAAAATTTATGGCATGATGGATTTTCTCATGAATATTAATTAGGAGGTCACGTTGACATAAACTTTCTGGGCTGCACAAACACATATGCTAATTAATATTCATAAGCCTTTGCCATACTAGGGTCTGTAAACTTCCTTTCTGGTGAAGATATGATATTTAGCATCAAATTACAATTTAAAAAAAAATACACAAAATCATTAAACGTTAAAATTTATATTAACCACATTTAAAAGTTTGGGTTAAAGTAAGATTTTTAAAATATTTTTGAAAGAAATTTCATATTCTCATCAAGGCTGCATTTATTTGATCAAAAATACAATAAAAACAGTAATACTGTGAAATATTATTACAATTTAAAACAACTGTTTTTTATTTAATGTGTTTTAAAATGTAATTTATTCCCGTGATGCAAAGCTGAATTTTCAGTACTCATTAGTCTTCAGTGATCCTTCAGAAATCCTTCTAATTCATTCATTAACATTCTAAATAAGATTTCATTTCTTATTATTATCAATGATAAAAACAGTTGTGCTATAACATTTTTGTGGAAATGAATGGATTTTTTTCAGGATTCTTTGATGAATTAAAAATGTCAAAAGAACAGCTTTTATAATTATTTTTGAAAAAACACAAAATTACCGTCACATTTGATCAAATTAATGCATCTTTGCTGAATAAGAGTATTAATTTGTGGGAGAAAAGTGTATTGGGGAGAATATTGCTAGATTGCGACCATATTGTGAATGCAACACATAACATTTAAATTGTGTGACATTATCAAAACTAGTCAAAATTTGTCCACACATGGCAATAGTACTGCTTTTGAAGGGTTACAAATTAAATAAAGTAACCCAGTTGCCCATAGAGATCTCAGAAGAACAAAGTACGTATCTAAGAACAAGTCCAGCGAAATCAGCAGTCCTCCTATCTGTTCTGGACCATACAACTACATAAAACCTGAGACATAACCAACCAATCAGCCAACTACAGCTAACTCATTTGTGACACTGTGACCCTGAATGTTCGACTAAGTTCAATTGAGTTCATTGGCCCTCCCACTTATGGTGCTCTTGATGACAGGTCTGTATGTGTGTGTGTCGGGATAGTAAGTGACACCGAACAGCGCGCTCCCACAGCCCCTCCTCTCACTCCACCCGTCCATCCGTCACAGCCATGATCTTTAGCTTCATTAGCATGAGAATGGGGAATGATGAGATAGCTTGCATCAAATGCCAGCCACCTGGGAGACGGCAGCGAAGCGCTGCCCGCCCCTGATACACACACACACACACACACACACACACACACAGAGTGCCACAAGACTCATTTTAAAGAAATAGTTGCACATTTGCCACAAGACTCATTTTAAAGAAATAGTTGCACATTTGCCACACACACACACACACACACACACACACACACACACACACACACACACACACACAGTATAGCTCTTTCATCATAGTTCCTCAAGGAGCATCTGCCAGATATCTTCAAACTGGTTTGCACTCTGTCATCTTAAGTCACTGCAACTAGTTCAAAGAGTCGCCCTGCTAACATTCACTTCTGTTAGAGAATCTGCTGACTTTTTCGATGTATGCAAAGCGGATACTGGATGATTAAAATGTGATAATAAACATTCAAAGAGGCAAAAACGCCTTGCTTCTGATGCTAAATGTGTTTAATTTAAAATATAATATACAGTATAAAAAATTAATATATATATATATTTTATAATATAATATAATAAACTTAATATAATTAATATAATATTTTATATATATATATATATATATATAAAAGCATCTGATAAATGTAAATGTATATATTTGTTTTTTTTTTTGTTTTTTTCCCCTCAATGTATGCAAAGTGGACAGTTTGTTTTTTTTAAATGAAGATGTATCATAATCACAAAAATGTTTTATTATTTTTTTATTAAAATTTATTTTAAATTAAATATAGAAATGTCTATAAATAAATATATACTGTATATAAATGTATGTTGATTCATTTTACTATAAGTTATATATATTAAATATAAATGTAATATCAATTTAAATATATTGTATATTATCAGTATTATCATCATCATCATTAACATCATTAATAAAAAATATTTCATAATGTATAATGAAAGTGAAAGGTGACTATACTGTAGCTGTTCATGGTCTTCCATGCTTTCATTTTGTGAAGAAAAAACAGTGGAATGTCTACTTTTGTGTTCAGCAGAAGAATGAAAGTCAAGTATCTTTGAAAAAACATGAAGATGAGTAAATAATCACAATATTTTCATTTGTGAGTGAACACAAGTTGCTAAACTAAAGGGGAACTGATTATAATGTGCTCACTATATCCTTGGAAATGTTCAGTGACTGAATTTAACAGCGCTCTTGCATCATCTTTTGCAACAAACGTGAAATGTGCTCTGCACGAATCTGTCTATGTGTGCGTGTGTGTGTCTGAGTCATGCACAGATGACATTAACATTTATATATGGACTGTAGACAAGATAACACAACAATCTACCTTCAGTATTATCATACAATAAGTGCAATGCGCCGGCAGAATACAGAATGAGAGAAGGAGAGAGATGATGAGAGAGGGGCAGAGAGAGGGAGAGAGGCAAATTAATCATTTCATGACTTTCACAGGATGTAGAGATTGCTCACTGTTTTCTTGAAAACACCCTCATTAGTATCTTTCCTCTAAATTAGGCAGCAGACATAAACTAAAACGGTGCAATCTAGTAGTCAGTTGAATTATGGGTAATGAGGTTATTGCCACTCTTTGTTAAGGACTCGTGTTAATAATTCTTTGTTAGAGATTGTGTTGTTTTTATTCTTACAGTACAGTATGTACATTGACAGACAAAGACTAGAGTAAGAAATTACACTCTTAAAAATAAAAGTTCACTATTGGCATTGATGGCTCCATGAAGAACCTTTAACATCCATGGAACTTTCCTTTGGAGAAAAGGTTCTTTAGATTATTCATATAAGAAAAAATGGACTGTTCACTGAAAGGTTCTTTGGGAACCCAAAAAACGGTTCTTCTATGGAATCGCTATGAAAACCACCTTTTGCAATCTTTATTTTTAAGAGAACTACTGGAAAGGTTCTATGGATGTTGAAGATTCTTCATGGATCCACAGTTGTTAATAAAAACATTTATTTTTAAGAATGTATATTCAAATTCATTTCAGATAAATGCAGAAAAAACCTTTGACACAAAGTTTATTAACTAACAGCGATTTAAAAAAAAATCATAATATTTTCTGAGGCTTAATTGCAGCTGTAGTAATTATTGAGTTTAAAATATCATTTAAAGTCCACATTTAGATTTCTGTTTTTCATTTGGCTACTGCTAGAGTATGCAAATAAGGTCTGCAAACAAACCCTTAAGATGAAAGGACAAATCTTTTATAAAGGACTGTTATTCTTTTTCAAATCCTTCCACCTCCTCTATCTGTAATTAGGGAGGCAGAGGAAGATGATATTTACTGTAATTGGCTTCTCAAACATCTTAATTAGCAGAAATCCAGTAAAATGCAACTCATTAAGAAATGCTTTGCCATGTGATACATCAGTAGGTTATTTCCTTGGAAACTTGATGGAAAGTGAGAAAAGTTGCACGTCCTCCTTACATAAGAGCTCTCTCTCTCTCTCTCTCTCTCTCACACACACACACACACACACACACACACACACACTCCGTTTAGATCACACTGAGTTTTCTCTCTGAAACAGATGTATGTAATGTGGACACAGCTGTTGAGGTCCATCTCCAGTTGTGCTCCCTCCTCCTATTGACCTCCATATGTCGATCACCTTCGCACATATACACACACACACGCACATCAAAATAACACAGATCGTCAACTACGGCCCCTTGACGCGCACGGTCTCACGGGGCCAGAGGCTCGCTCACACACACATACAGGTGTCTGAAAGTGCCTGCGGTGATGACTCAGTTGCTCTTATTCTATCAGATCTCCTCCTGTGCCATATGGGATTTGTACGTGAATGTACCTAATTACCATATAAAAGCAGGTCAAGTGTCCAGTATCCCAGAACATTGACCCCGTTTAGTGTCGCCTTAATGTCTTAACTCACAGGCTGCCTTGAAAGCACTGACTGCCGCTGAACTTGATATTTTTCACTCATAATAACCACTGCAAGAGTGGTAATAGCCTGAACGTATTTTGTAAGTTGTTGTCGAGGGGCAATATTAATTAGAGATAAAGTTTGAGGACAGGCCCCTGGGCTCCCAGCGCTCCTTAAACGGCACGTACACACAAAGAGATCTTCACTCTAATGCGTCAGTAATTTGTTCAGTGCTCAGGGAGGGGTTTTGATGCTGCAGGACCGCCACATAAACACTAGAGAAACACCGAGACCCACATGGCTTCATCTCCAGAGAGAGACCAAACCGCAGGCTCAGCACGACAAACACTGTTCCAGTGATTCATACATCCAGTGCCATCATTGCAATCCATAGAATTGTATTTTATGACACAGTCTACCTCATTTAAGGAAACAGTATATGACTTAAACTGTAAAAATGACAAATGCAGTTGTATTTATACTTCTTATTAGTTGTATTTCAGTTGTATTTATACTTGAAACTTCTTATGACCCCTAAAAATGATTTTGGTCTTTAGAGGTAATGTGGTTAATTAAGGTTTAGTCACATGCAGCCTAATAATTTGTTAGTAAACTGAAGCTCAATTGGAACAAAATACCATTATGTAAAGTAATAAATAAATGAATAAATCTTTGAGCTTGGTTGAATAGACTGCAAGAGGCTGTAAACCTTATCGAATCTGAAGTTTTGAATCTGAAATACTCTCAAAAGTTTGCCGTCAGTGAGATTTTTATAAAGAAATTAATAGTTTTATTAATTTAAGATGCATTAAATTGATCATAAGTGACAGTAAAGACTTTTATAATGTCACAAAATAGTTCTATTTCTTTTCTTTTGAGCTTTCTTTTCAAAGAATCCTTGAAAAATGCATCACAGTTTCCATTAAAATAATAAGCTGCACACCTGTTTTCAACATTGATAATAATAAGATATGTTTCTTGAGCATCAAATCAGCATATCAGAATGATTTCTGAAGGATCATGTGACACTGATGTAATGGCTGCTAAAAATTCAGCTTTGCCATCACATTTTATATTACATTTAAAATATTTTCACATAGAAACCAGGAGTTAACATACATCTCCAATAATCCAGTCAGAAGAAGACAGTGATTTATGCAATCCAAAGTGCCTCATGATCCAATCCAACCAGTTTTGGAAGAATCTTGATGAATCCAAGATAGCTAAAGGACCATCTACCTAACATGCAATCTTTGTGCTAAAACTAGACTATCCAAACAATAAAAAAACGGACAATTCCCAATGTATATATATCTGACTGGCTCCATTGATTTGGGTCACTTTGACCCAGAAACACATTTTAAGTTTTATGAACTAAAAAGAAAAGTCTCAGCCAGTGTTTAAGCAGTTATACTTAAATGGTTTGGAGTCTATAGAAACAAAACAATTATCATCAGGGTCAGAGTGACTCAAAATGATGGAGCAGGTCATATAGGCTACAAATGCACATTTTCAAAGACGATGACGTACCAACAGATTTATAATGAAACCCTCCACTTAACGAAATCCAATCACAAGTGGACACTAGAGATGCATGTTAATACCAAGCGTAAACAGCAATTGGTTTTGGTTGACCAATCATGATCGAATCACCCGGGACAGATACTAATACAGGTGTAAACAAGGCTAGAGTCAATGTGGTTCACAGCACCTCATTGCAATGTGTGAATCTCTATCATCCTTATATCTCTTTTTTGTATGGGACAGACTCTTTTCTAGTCATAAATTTTATCAATATACATGTATACATAACTTTGGCATTGCAAGCATCATGCTTCACCAGCTGAGCTACAGTAGCTCTTTAGCATTTAAGCAGAATAAGCAATTTCTGCAATAGGCCTAACAGACCCAAACATACACGACAAGCAATTAGCCATGGACAATCTGCTGTTTCTGAAGGTCCATCTGATTTTTCCATGTAATCTGTCTGAATCATCATCAGGACAAGACAGGAATGATTAAAATGGAGGCTTTGTACAGTTAGGCTCCCCAAAACCCAGTTTCCTAAACCCACACAGCTGCAGTCTGTTCCTTTTGGCTCGGATTCCTCTGCCTTGTCAAGACACAGTTTAGAAGCAAAGCGAGATGTCAATACGCATTTCAGGAGAGTAGGGAAGCAGGCAGGAGTCACCTGGCTCACAGCGTGACAGATGCCCCACCGAACCGTCAGGAGAAAAAGCGCCACTGATAAACTCACGGCTGTCACACACATGCAAAGATGTCAACCCCTAGGGTTACTAGTTTGCGGTATATAATGAATATAAAAGGGTTGTGCAAAATTTAGATGTGAAGAGTTGGCTAAATTTCAGTTTATGAATTTGAAGTGAATTGGCCACACCCTACAGGAAGTTTAAATGGAATCTGAATTGGAATGACAGGAAGAGGAATTTGCTGAAATGCAATTTAAAAAAAGAAAATCACATGCAATGCATTCTGGGAAATTAAGTGTTCCAACCTGATCTGTCGTTTTGTTGTTCTGCTTATTTGTAACTATCTATAATGTTCTATATGTTATTCTATCTATCTGTCTATCTATCTATATATATCTTTATTTATCTATCTATAATGTTCTATCTGACATTCTACCTATCTGCCGTTCTCTCGATCTACCTATTTGCCAGTTCCTCTATCTATATTGTTCTATCTATCTGTTGTTCTCTCTATATCGTTCTGTCTATCTACCTATCTGTCAGTTTCTCTATCTACATTGTTATATCTGTCATTCTCTCTATAAATCTGCTGTTCTCTCTATCTATTGTTCTGTCTGTAGCTCTCTATATCATTCTATCTATCTGTTGTTCTAATTTTAACATTCTACCTGTCATTCTCTCTGTCTCTTTTGTTCTGTATGTCTGTCATTCTATCTAAATTGTTCTATCTATCTGTCATTCTGTATCCTTCTATCTATCTGCCGTTCTGTTAATCTGTATCATTCTGCCTGTTGTTCTCTATCTATCTATCTTGTTTTATTTGTCATTCTCTCTCATCCTTCTCTCTCTAACCATCCATAGATTTCCAACCTGATCCACAGGTTGATTTAGTAAAGATTATAAAATATATGTACAAAACTCAAAGTTTGTCATAAAAAATCCATTTGAAAGTTTCTAGTTATTATATGGCAATATATGAATTTATATCTGTTACTCAATCCTTTTTGTTACTCAATCTTTTTTCCCAAACTGTCAAACAAGGCTTTATCAACATGATACTTAAAGTTTCTAGTTAAAAATATGTTATATCAATTTCTTTGTATGTTTCTTTTTTTGGAATTTTAATTCATTTTATTGATTCAAGTTGCAATTATACAATGGTATATATGGTATTTTCAATTCTATTCTGAATGGTGCTCAACCTATAAGTTCTGTATACTGTTGGTTTGCCAAACGTGTTAAGAGTTTGTTTTTTGTCTTTCTGACCAAGCAATTTGGTATGCATCTGCAGCACACGTGGCCATCTGCAAACCTGTATATATGTGTGTGCTGAGTGACCAAGTCCCAGGGTCTGATGGGGTTTCAGGCAGCAGCACAGGCTGCAGGAAAGATAAGATTCCTGGGTGGGTTGGCTGCAGGCAGGGGCCTCTGCGCCCTCCTCCACAGGCCCGCGGCGAGGAGAGGAGGGGAGCGTTATCAGGCCAGCACAAGGCAGGCTGGGTATACACTCCCCTCCCCCATGCTTTTTTTTACTTTTCCACTCTGTTTTACTTTCTCTCGCCTGGCAGAACCGTGCGAGCGCACCCCTGCTGTGCCTTCCTGCCCACGGGAGCAATCTCCCCGTACGCCACGCTAAACATCTGCATGTATGTGTTTGAGCGAGAGTGTTTTTAGAGGAGTGGAATCACAGGTAGAAAACAATTGTCTCTCTCCGGAGCTAAATATCAGGGCTGGGAGACTTGAGGAGAGAGGAAGTGTGTATATTTCGGGTGTACAGCAGCGGTCCATATCAACTGAACCCAGTGGTGCTACTGGTAACAAAAGCAGATGAACAGAGGGACAAAAAATAAAAAATTCAAACAATGCATGCCGACTGACAGAAAGAAATCCAAGCAATCACTCCCCCATCGCAATTTCCTATTGATGAAAATGAACGCAAGTTCTCCAACAGCCTGCTAATAACAAATTAGCCTGTTTGTTAGAGAAAAATGTAATCAGCATGAAGAGGTGAGGAGATACTTGAAGGTTAATTGGAAGCAGCCCTTCTGTAAATGTCAATGGAAATTTAGGGTCTGCTCTCTGCCGTTGACTCTACACTCAGACACCCTTACTTGGGATAAGCTTCCTCAGACTGTGACGTCGCTGGATCTAAAAGCCCTCTTCTCTCGCTTCCTCTCAGAACAAAGAGCAGGGTGAACGAAAACATGGAGAACAAAAACAAAAAGAGAGGCTCTGTTCCAAAACCCGCTGTAGTGAACTGCCTACACAAATCTAGACAGATTTTTTTTTTTTTTTTAGAAGAAACTATTTGTGCATGTATATATACACAAAAGTTTGGGGTCAGCAAGATTTTTTTCTAAAGAAATAGATATTTTTAATCAGCAAGGATGCATTAAATTGATCAAAAGTGACAGTAAAGACATTAATAATATTAGAAAAGTTCTCCATTTCTAATAAATGCTGTTCTTTTCAACTTGCTATTCATCAAGGAACCCTGAAAAACAATGTATCATGGTTACCTCAAAAATATTAAGCAGCACAACTGTTTTCATCATGGATAATAATTCAATTCAGTTTGATTAATGATAAGAAATATTTATCAGAAGCAAATCGGCATATTAGAATGATTTCTGAAGGATCGTGACTGAACGGCTGCTCAAAATTCAGCTTAGCCATTAAAATTACATTTGATAATATACTACAATAAAAACATTTAATTTTAAATAGCAATAATATTTAACAATATTTCTTCTTTTTTAATAAATAAAATAAATGCAGCCTTACATAATGAGCATAAGGAACTTTTTTCAAAATTATTTTAAAAATCCTACTGACCGTGAACCATTTAAAGGAAGTGTATTTAATATATAAGATAAAAAGAAATGATTTTTTTCTTAATATTTGTAAATAATGGCTAATAAAAAATATATGACAATATATTGAAATATAAAATATATTGTGTTGTTTCAAAAACACTTTCCCCTTTCCACTTGTCCTCTCTGATTGAAAAGGAGAAGAAAAAAGGCATTTCAGCTCAAACTTTCACTGTCAGGCAAAACAGAGAGCCTGGCTTGTTAAGCAGTAATTTATGTGGAGCAATACCTACTGGTTGGAAAAGATGGAGAACAAAGGAACTGGATGTTCAGACCTATCTAAACTTAAGGCATAAGTAATCCAGACCTTGATGAGCAAGATTTACTGTGAAATCAATGCCTAAATCTACCGCAGGGAACAAACAGACAAAAGAGACACACTAGGCCAGTTAAAACATGAAACGCTGGGGGATATTCTGAGATGAAAAAGGCCATTTTAATCTAATAGCGAGTGCTGGCACAAATATTGGCAAAGTGAGTGTCCGCACTGCCATCAAAATGACCTGGCCAGAATGCTGTTGGTTTTAAGACGATGCGGAAAGACACACAACCAATCGAAGCAGGCCATCAGCCTTATGTGCCAGAGCCTTGCACATCACTAAAGCCGCCCGAGTGACAGCGGCTGTCAATATATCGATGGGATGTCAGGAAGTCTGTTAGGCTTCTGCCGCATGCAGACGATGAACTGCCAGCCAGCCCTCCTTTTGCGTTTCCGTTCCTCCAACTGCCCAAACCTCAGATGCAGGCTGTGATGAAATGGAAAACACCTGTCCTGTTCGATCTGCCGTATCAGCCGCACGCACAAAGCAGAGTCGCACGGCCAGATGAACATGTAATGAAGAGAGAGGAAGTGGGGGATGGACGTGGTGGAGTAAGAGCAAGAAGAGGTTAACAAGGAAGAAAGAGAGCAACTCCAGCTGCGCTAATGTCACCATCTAATACTTCTCATTAATTAAGCCCACAAACAATAATGTTTCCCAGGCAACCAGTTACCTTAGATGGACCTGATACATGCAATCTCAAAACACGCCAGACACCTGGAAATCCGTTCAACACACCACAGCACATCTACAACACACTGAACAGGAAACATCACAAATGAGAAATTTATTTGAATTAGACTGTGACAGCGATGTGGGGAAATCAGTTTTTGGCGTTAATGATTTCTGGCTTCTAAAAATAATATGATACCGGCATGCTGCATCTGTATTAAGTGGAAAAGGACAGCTGTATCTGAAATTCTGGAGATTTAATTGCTTCTGAATTGGCTTGACATCATGCAAAATCCATTGAAACAAACACTTGGTGCTTTTCAGGAAGTTACAACATGCTGCTGGTCTTTAGAGAATTGTAGTTTTGCAGATAAGGAAAGAATCCCATTGACCTTCTAAATCCAACAAATGAAATCAGAAGAAAAAGATAAAAGTCACTTTTTGAGGAAAAATTACTGAATAAACCTTGAAAGTGCCATATCACAAAAAGGGAAATAAAATAATAATAATAATAATAATAATAATAATAATAATAATAATTTGTAATATATTCATTGACTTTGACTTGTTTATATATTCACTGACATTTTTATATAATTATATAAATCTATCTATCTATCTATCAACAAACAGTATATATATTTGCTAATCCATTGCAACTGTTAATATTGTGCACATAAAATACTTTTTTCAGGACTCTTTGACCAATAAAAAGTTAAAAAGAACAGCATTTAAAATAGAAATCTTTTGTAACAGTATTAAAAAATTTGGGGTCAGTAATTTTTTTCTCTTTTTTTTTTTAAAGAAATTAATTAATTTTTATTCAGCAAGGATGTGTTAAATGGATAAAAGCGATAGAAAAGACTTATACTGTTACAAAAGGTTTCTATTCTATTTCTATTCTAACTTTTTATTCATTAAGGAATCCTGAAAAAAGTATGATACACTGTTAAAAAAAAAAAAAAAAAAAAAAAAAAAGTTGAGCCAACTTAAAATTTTAAGGCAACCAGCTTCAGCAGATTTTTGAGTTCTCTCAACTAATTTTTGTAGGAGATTCTTAACTTTTTGTTGTATAAACTTAAAACAAGTTGAGAAAACTCAAAAATCTGCTGAAGCTGGTTGCCTTAAAATTTTAAGTTGGCTCAACTTTTTTTTTTTACAGTGTGGTTATAAAAAATATTAAGCAGCACAACTGTTTCCAACACTGATAATGAATAATCAGATGACTGGATGAAAATTTTGCTTTGCATCAAAGAAATAAATTACATTTTAAAGTATATTAAAATAGAAAACTTATTTTAAATTTCAATAATATTTCACAATATTACTATTTTTTTCTGTATTTTTGCTAAAAAATAAATGCAGCCTTGATGAGCATAAGAGAGTTCTTTAATAAACATTAAAAATCTTACTGATCCCAAACTTTTGAACAGCAGTGTATACACAAACACCTTCATAAAAATATGCAAAATAGTCTTTTTTCACAAAACCCTTTCAAAATCACTTTAACTCTCAAACTTGTTTTTTTTATGTTTGTTTGTGCTCATACTGAAACTCAGTGTTTTTCCTGCGTAATTGATTTAGAACTTTGTACCACAGAAATCCGAATAAGTTCAAAAACAAGCATCTCTTGATCATCAGAGTTTTCTAGACACAAATCGAAAACACATATTTTCATTTGGCTGCTTTGTGATATTGTGCAAGTGGGCTGTGATCCGTGTACATGCCAGCAACATCTCAGAGCCTCTGCCAGGTAGATTAGCTCAGAGAAGCGAAGCAGAACCGTGCCTCTGATGCGCCGTGAACGTATGCAAATGCACGAGAAACGCACAAACAATTCAATCACTTGCCTTTCTTTCTGGGACGCATGCACAGACATGATATCTGAAGTTTCAACAAGCTTACAGAAGCTAAGAACCAGTTTCAGACCCACAGAAACTTCTCCTGTAAGTTGTGTTTACAAAGCGCTTCGGTAACAGGCCCTTGAGCGCGGGAGCGGATACAAAAACTGCTCCTCAGTCTAACAACTAAGCCGGTTTTCTGCAAATATTAGTCTTTTTAGTCAAAACGCCATGATGTGGTGGTGCGTTAATCCCAGGGAGATCTTTTCAGACAAAATTCTAATCATTTAGTGCCATTGTTTAGTGATATTTTCTAGGATCTATTAGAGGTGGGTGGTATACCGGTAGACAGGAGTAGTAAGTTGTCAACTGGTAGAGATTTCTGTGCTATGTGTTCACGAAAACCTATTGTTAGTTTGCCACTCTATGGGCCTTGAACGGTTAAATAAACACAACTTTATGAGTCAAAATGCTTGTCTTTGCAAGTCCTTGTAAACACAGTAATTCAGGTCTTAAGTGAAAGCAAACAGCTGAGAAAGAAAACACGTGTAACAGTATATTGGATCCGTGCAGCTCTTAAAGTGACAGCAGTTTAATATTCCTGCTGTCTGTCATTTATGTTAATCAGACAACTAAAGAGAAAATCTCTCACTGCTCTTGACTAAATCACTTTTGTAACTTTAATAAGAAGAAATATATATTTAATCTACACAGTGAAGAATATGCAGTGTTTTTATACATTTGATTGCTTTGTACAATGCATGTAGCATTTCTTATTTATTTGTTCTACTGTAGCTTTTTGTCTTATTGTTTGTAATTAGTTTCTTATTATTTAATCGCTGACTGTTTACTTGTTTTCAGTGTGCTTGAGTATTTTATTTTTTTTTTTGGCTAGCATTAGTTTTCTGTGATATTGACACTGGTGATAAGACTTATGAGTTTTTAATTCACAATTCAGACTTCTATTCTTATCATTTTGACAGAGATATAAACTCAGAATTGAGAGATTCTGAATATATATCTTGCATTTTGATTAGCATTAGTTTAGCAACTGTTTTTTTTCCCCAGCAACTTTTTATTTCACAATTCTGACTTTTTTTCTTGCAATTGTGAGTTTATATCTCTTACATTTCTGAATTTATATCTCCAAATTCTGACATTTTTCTCAAAATTTCAAGAAAAAAAGTCAGAATTGTGAGATATAAAAGCCAAAATCAGACTGTTTACATATTGCAATTCTGTTTTTCCCCATTATAGAATTAAATAGGTAATTGTGACTTCTTATTTCACAATTCTGACTTTTTCTTGCAATTCTGAATTTGTAACTCACAATTCTGAGATAAAAGAATTATGAGATCTAAATTCTGTGATAAGTCTGAAATGTGTGCTAAAAAGTTGCAATTACCATTTTTTTTTTCTCATGGTGGACACAAGTTTCCATAAGGATCCCATCAGCTGACTAACTGTGAGCCAATTAACACTCCAAACAAACTATACATATAGCACCACCTTTATCGGGCTCATCTGTGTTTGTTAAGAGTTAGCCATTTCTTTTTGAGCTAATTTGCAATTAACGACGTGTCTTGCGAACGTGCCGCCCGCATAATTGTGCCACTCTGATACAAGCTAATGATTTGATGAACAAATTATTGATCTAATGGTCTAAGCCGACGCACCACAGGTAGGCCGATAAATAAATAAGAACGCTCCAGTTCTCCCGGACGGTGGACTCGTCAATCTTGGGAATTGCCTCTGGAGTGCTTCAGTCAGTTAACATTTTAGAAAACCGTCACCCCATTAATAATAAAGCCATATTAACATAAGTGAATTCCTCCACCGTGTAGGATTCACTGAGGCAGTTATTAAAGTCCAATTTGGCCCCATTAATAATGCATACACCTTTGACTCTCCAGTATCAAGATTATGTGGAATTACTGAGGGCATACATTATTTATCAGCGACATTCAATTGGGGACCTTGATGAGCCTTAATTGGTGGTTGGGGGTGTCATTAGGCTGTCTCTGATGAGACCTGTCAATCAACCCTCTTGTTCCTCTGATGCACACACTCGTGCACATACCTGCCCGTATCCTCGATGCCACCTGTGCCACCTGTGCCATGGCGGATGACAGCGGCGGTTCCCTGCCATCGCCGGGTTGTGCCCTGCCCTCTAGCTCTTGTCCGTCAGACCCGTTTGAAGGGGTTTTGGGAGGGATTGGTATGCCACAGAGCGCAGTATGGACACTGGCCCCTGTGTCTGTCTGACCCTTCTCTTTCTATCAGCCTACCTGCTTTAAAAGTTAATGACTCCCAGCTCTTCCTGGGCCGTGCCAGAAGGTTGTGGGGTGGTTAGACATACAATGCATCATTCTCCACGCGTCTGTCCTGTCAGTCAGTCAGTCACACGTGTCAAGATGGGGACTCGGGGCTGTTCGAGGCACCTGCAGCTCGTAGGTCACAGCGAGAACTGCTGACAGAAAATCAAAAATGAACAGTTATTCACGGAAGTTGAGTGAAATGTAAAAGAAACGCTAAAGCTTTGTGATTTTAAATTATTACTGTTTGATTCAAAACTTGGTTTATTTTTTTACAAATGTCTTCGGTCTTATTTGGTAGACAATTTTATTTAAAACAGCCTATTCAGTGCATTTAAGATAAATACTTTTTTATGTGAGTGGCATGGGAATTGAAACAACAACCTTGGTCTACAAAAAATGTTCTATAAAATGCTTGTTTTTACAAGTGTTGCTCTACACACACACACACACACACACACACACACACACACATATATATATATATATATATATATATATACACATACATATATATATATACATACATACATACACTCGCTGTTAGTGTCACATGATCCTTCAGAAATAATTCTAATATGGTGATTTGGTGCTCAACATTCTTTTTTATTATCAAATATTTTATCAAATGAGTAAAAAAATTGTGCTACCTAATATTTTTACATACATTTTTCAAGATTCTTTATAAATTATACTCCCTTTGCTGTCACTTTTGATTAATTTGAGTATTTTAATATCAGTTTAAAAAAAGGAATTGATCTGAGACTGTAGTGTAGTTAGTATATACTGTATATATAATGTATGTATATACGTATGTAACATTAAGGCTTTTTTATAAAACATTTTCTATTTGTTTTCCATTAGTATTTTTAATATACTATAAAATGACATTTATTCCTGTAATGGCAAAGTTGTCTTCAGTGTCACATGATCCTTCAGAAATCATTCTAATATGCTGATTTGGTGCTCAACATTCTTTTTTATTATCAAATGTTTTATCAAATGAATAAAAAATTGTGCTACCTAATATTTTTACACACATTTTTCAAGATTCTTTATAAATTATACTGTCTTTACAGTCACTTTTGATAAATTTAAGAGTATTTTAGTATCAATTTAAAAAAAGGAACTGATCTGAGACTGTAGTGTTGCATTTATGGGGCAGCCGTGGCCTAATGGATAGAGAGTTGGACTTATAACCCGAAGGTCGTGGGTTCGAGTCTCAGGTCCAGCAGGGATTATAAGTGGGGGGAGTGAATAACCAGCACTCTCTCCACCCTGTACCACGACTGAGGTGAGAGCCTTGAGCAAGGCACTGAACCCCCAAACTGCTCCCTGGGTGCCGCAGCATTGGCTGCCCACTGCTCCGGGTGTATGTTCACTACTGTGTGCATGCACTTGGATGGGTTAAATGCAGAGGACAAATTCCAAGTATGGGTCACCATACTTGGTCACACACCACTTCCCCTTTCCCTAATGGTTCTGTTCAAAAGTTTGGGATCAGAAATATTTTTAATGTTTTTTTTTTAAAGAAGTTGCTTAAGCTCATCAAAGTTGCATTTATTTGATCCAAAATATTATTAAATATTATTGCAATTTAAAATAATGGTTTACAATTTTAATATACTTTTAAAACATAATTTATTCCTGTGATGCAAGGCTGAGTATTCAGCATCGTTACTCCAGTCTTCAATGTCACACGATCCTTCAGAAATCACTCTAATAAGATAATAAATCAGCATATTGTTAATAAATCAGAATGATTTCATGTGACACTGAAGACTGGAGTAATGGATGATGAAAATTCAGCTTTACATCACATGAATAAATTATATTTTACAGATAGAAAACAGTTATTTTAAATTATAATCATATTTCACATTACTGTTTTTTCCGTATTTTTTGATCAAATAAATGCATCCTTGATGAGCAGAAGAAACATCTTTAAAAACATTACAAATCTTACTAATCCCAACCTTTTGAATGGCAGTGTATGTATACAAAATATTTTGGATTTTAGGTTCAAATATGACCAAACCTATGCAAAGATTTGACCTTGTAATATTAGTATGTAGAAGAATCTCACAAGTGTCAACATAACAGTCTAAATTAAAGTGAAATTCCAGGCAGAAATGGATGTCACAGGGCTTCTATGTTCAGACAGCATGTACCTGACATAAATCAGCCGTGCAGGTAACCGTACTCGCTCACAGAAAATGAACAGTGCGAAAGTGAGAAGAGGTAAAAAGCGAGGAATGGCGAAAAATGGAACATGTGAAAAAGTATCTTGGCATTTGAAGATGTACTTAAATAAGTTGGAATGGAACATGGCTGATCCTGCTTATTAGCCGAGCTTCATTCACACAGCTGCACCCTGGGTGAACAGAGGTGGGAGGATTAGTCTCGCTCAGCTTCTGCACTTCCACTCTTTCTTATTAAAAAAAAAAATCACTGATGAAACTGATGTGCAGAAATATTGTCATATAAATTTAGATCATTGTATAAGCACACACTCATTAGGTCTAAATAGCATGGCAGAGTTTATAGCTGGATTCTTGAGTGAAGAAGAAACAGTGGCCCTACAAAAACAAAGATGTCAAATCCCCCCAAAAACACAACAACTACCATCTGAGAATACGTGCAAGTTATAAACAGCATGCTAGAGCTTATAGCTGCATTGCCTGGTGAATAACACACACAAATTGCGCTACAAAGATGTCAAAACAAGGCAAACAACTGCCATTTGAGAATGGTGATTTCTCAAAGAAGAAAAACAAAGGTTCTGATCTACACCATCTTGCAAAACATCTTGAAGATACAACAGATTTCGACTTGCGGTTAAAAATAAAAGTAAAAATTGGAGCTTAAAAATCGATTTACCTCTGACAGCAACCATATGATTCAATGAATATCTGTTGTTTGCTCACTGTTTTTTACATTCCCAGCTTAACTCGCTCACCAGACTCACAATGCGAAGAAATTTTAGCCATTTCTGAATAAAAAGGCATCCACTAAATATCCTCCCTGTCTCTATCCATCACTTTAAATGTTACCTACTCTCCAATGGGATGCCATCAGATATAATTGGCAATTCATTTTAGGTCCTGACAATATAGTGGAGTCATTTTGCCCACATTCAAACAATACCAGAGCGGGATAAAGCCCATGTGTCAACCGTCCTCTCCATTACAGCGTGCGCCGATTGCCTCATCTCCGTGGCCACCTCGTGCACATAATTGTTTTCTGCCGCTCTTCCTGCAGCCAAATTACACACGCTCCCTCCTCCCTTTGGCAGGGTGTGAGGAAGAGCAGCGGCGACGGCAAACAAACTCTCACATACATACATACATACATACATACACAAAATCCGCTTCACTTTTCACTTGTCTTCACGAAATACTGTGGCCAGAATATACCAGCCTTGTGCGCTCAGGCTTGAAAACACACTCACATGACGCAACATTGGCACACATGGACTGATAAATTCTGGACAACATTTTTCAAGAAGTCAAACAGACAGAGACGTTGAGGCAGACATTACAAGAGAAAAGCATCAAACAGCGAAATGTGAGAAGATATAATGTATTTCTAAAAGGTGGTTCCTAGTTCAGCTGTAATCAAATGTTTAGACAAGTGCTTTGTGAAATTATATATATATAAAAGGGGTGTAATAGAGTTTTGTTTTTTGTTTTTTATACACACGTAGGAGTACTGTAATGCAAAACTGACTTTTAACGTTTTCTTTTTAAATCATACATGCCAACAAAATTGTTCTAGCACATTTCTTAAATTAACTTTACATTTGCTCATAATCTGGTATCTGTCAAATTACCATATATCATATTCAAGGTAATGGGTAATGCGCTATACCATATGAGACCAAACACAATTCATATCCTTTGTAATGTGGGATGGTGAATTGATGCAACACTAAAACAGCTGATGAATTTCTGAATTATGAAACTGCATGAGAGACTGCGGCGGTCCCTGTGCAGTCTGATCATTTCTAATCCATTTTCTAATCTACTCTGGATCAGGTTTGTGTTGTAGTTTTTAATGACATATTATGTATTGTATATACAGTGGCTCCGAAAAGTGGAACCCAAAAGGGATCAGAATGTACTGGCAAAATACTAACACACCCTAACTTCTTTGCCACGTAAAAATAGTGTAAAAAAAAAAAAAAAAAAAATTAAAAATGCTATTTTAAAAAACAAAAATCAGTACCTGAATGGTATAAAGTAAATAGCTAAGTAAGTAAATTTAGGCATCAAATAATAATTTGCAATATAAAAAAAAGAATTTTAAATGTAAAAATGAGTGCTGTCAAATGATTAATCGCGATTAATCGCATCCAAAATAAAAGTTTTTGTTTATGTAATATGTGTGTGTGTACTGTGTATATTTATTCTGTATATATATATATATATATATATATATATATATATACACACATACAGTATATATTTTGAAAATACTTAAATGTATTTACATGTATATATTTCTATAATTTATATTATATATAAATATATTTAATATACAAATATAACATTTTTCTTAAATATATACATGGATGTGTGTGTATTTATATATACATAATAAATATACACAGTACACACACATATATGTAAACAAAAACTTTTATTTTGGATACGATTAATCGCGACCAATCGTTTGACAGCACTAGAAAAAATACAGAAAACAAGAAATTTAAAATTAATTTTAAAAAGTATCTATAATTCAGCTGTTAACTGTTATGGTACCGATACAATGTGCTTTCTAATAGATGTATGTACAGAGAGATATACAGACAGACAGAGCGACAGAATGATGGAATGACAGATAGAACAATAGAACGATAGAGATAGATAGATAGATAGATAGATAGATAGATAGATAGATAGATAGATAGATAGACAGATACACACTCTATTCAAATAAACATAAGGATATACAGAGATTTGACCCCTGATTTATGATCTGCACACACACACACACACACACACACACACACACACACACACACACACACACACGCACACGCACACACACACACACATGCACACACACACACACACACACACACACACACAAACTCCTACACACCCAAAGTTCATTCGATGTTCAGCACGAACTTAACCTTTCAGGTCAAAGTTGTTCCGTAAGTGATCTGCTCAGTATCTGCATGCAAATCCAGACTCACAGTGTGCTGTTGTTATGCAATTTACAGTTTCATCACAATAATGATATGCATTACAAAATAGCATCTGTTAAGTATTTCAAAGGGGGGTTGAAGGGGCCCATAAAGTTCGGAAGGTCTTCCCATGGAATTTTACGGCTCACAAAAGTCCTCTGCCATTTCAGTTCAGCTGCTGAACAGAACTAAAGAGTTCCGTCCTGTCATCGCTGTCATTTATGCAATGCATAATTCATGTGTTTGCATCGCACATATGCATACATAACATCCAATGAGGGTGTTTTCACCATCCGAGCTTCCAACAAGAGATTTGGACTTCCTCTCCTCTACATTAAAGCTGCCTGGTTTATATTCCACATTCCAAGTGTTGCACAAGCTTACAGTATTACTGACCTTGGCTGACTGCATTCATTTTCACAGAAGAGTCTTGAAGATGAGGAGGAATGAATCTCTGTGGTTCTGGAGAGTGGAAATACTCTGGTGTGATGCTCTGTGTTGTTTCTCAGGGCATCTCACCCGCCCAATGAGAGGTGAGTCATTTTGTGGCCTTGTTAGAGGAGACTGAGGAGAAAGAGAGAGAGAGGGAGAGAATTTGACAGGGCTATGCTGTTAATTGCTTCTTTGCAGGAGGCTTCGTCTTCACAAGGTCCCTCTCCCCCCTCCTCGCTTTCTCATTGTACAAAGACGTACAGGTGGAGAAAGCATAGCGAAAGGATTTGAGCCTACCGTGCACCTGCCCCCTGAAGCCAGCCAAACACAGACAGACACTTCAGTCCTTCTCTACAGGAGTCCTGCTCTGTGGCCACAAAATCTCTAAGATCCGTTTCTCTCATCTTTGCTATCGAATCTTGTTGTCTTTTGTTGTGCTATCAAACTTGCTCTCGTTTCCCAGAGGAAAAGTTCATTGCTCTTTCACAGCTCAGGAGACTGAATAGAATTCTCAAGTCTTTCTGGAAAAAAAAGATCCTTAAGGGAAATAAAAAGACACAAATGAGACAATTACTGACATATAGCAATAGAACATAGCATATATGGATGGAATTCATATATATATTGATGGATTTGTCACTGGCCCAATCGAGCCACTGCTGCATCCTCACTAAAGTTTATAACTTGCATGTGTTTTTATGCCTTGCCAATTAAAACATTCAAGCGATTTTAAAGCGTTGAAGTGCAAGAAGACACAATGGTGTGCAAGACAACTCAATTTAGTACTCGTGTGTTCAGTGTGTGTGTGTGTGTTCTGTGCACAGTGCACACAAAGAGAGCCGCATCTCAGGCAACGCCTCATATTTTCTTTCTGCATCTTCTTGCGCTTGAACGGAAAAATACATACAAAAATATGTCACATACCCCTCTTGACCATGACCATCCTTGAAAACAGTCGGTTACGTCTTAAGTGAACTTAAACAGCTGAGAAAGAATGGATGTGTATCACTATATTCGACCCATGCATTGTGTTTAAAGTGACGGCGCCTAATTTACCAGCTGCTGTCAGTGTCCTTAAAGGGATAGTTCACCCAACTATCACAATTTATGCATGTGGTGCTGCTGACACAGGAGGCAGTGCTCTGAAATAGAACCTGGATGCACTGCACCTTGTTTACAAGCAGAGGAATGCATATGCTGTACATAAAACAGTCTTCGTAAACATGTCTGAAGATTACAAATGAGAGGATGACTTTAAATTTTTTGCCCAGCCTTACTTATTTGAACCGGAATATACAGACAATGAACTGAGACAGATGGACGTTTAACACCAGAATGCCACACACATGCGTCATGGTACTCTCGTGAATGCATTATATTACATTATATAACATTATATAACATTATACTTACTTACATAACGATGTACTTACTACCTTTCTGGGTCTTGAACGTGTCAGTTGCGTTGCTGTCTATGCAAGGTCAGAAAGCTCTCAGATTTCATCAAAAACCTTAATCTGTGTTCCGAAAATGAAGGAAGGGCTTACTGGTTTGGAATGACATGAGGGTGATTTATGACAGAATTTTCCTAGTATTGGTAACGACTACTGAAATGTAGGTACAATGACAACACTATGCTAAACGGTTGAAATTATTTGATTTATTATTTGAAGGCCAAGTGCCACTAATGTTGTGTTTTTGTAATGTTAAAATGTTTAAACAAAGGAGTTAATGTTTAAGTATTATTGTTCTTTTTTATTGTGATATATCTAAAGTATCATGTACTTTTGGTGATATTAGTACCGACTACTAGATTTTTGGTATCGTGACTTCCCTAAAAAATATACAACAATAATATTATAATTCTATTCTATTATATATATATATATCAAGTTTTTATTTTATTTTTTTATTTTTATTTTAGCAACCATTACTTCAATCTTAGTGTCATATTGTGCTCCAAATATCATTCTAACATACAGATTTGTTGCTTAAAATGTTTTATTTTAACAATGCTGAAAAGTTTTATTTTGTAATATTTTAATATTTTGTAATTTTTTTTTTTCAGGATTCTATGATGAACAGAAAGTTTTAAAAAAACAGAATTTATTTGAAATAGAAATGCTATGTAATATTATACTAAATGTCTTGACTGACAGTTTTGATCAATTTAATGCATCCTTAGTGTGTGTGTGTGTGTGTGTGTGTGTAACCTAATAATCAAATATATTTTGTTTCTGTTTTTTTCTTTTGGACTCCACATTTAAAATTCACTGGGCTTCAATATCTAAGGTGAAACACACCATCCAGTTTGAACCAGTGTGACACTTCTGATCTGGATGCTCTCTACTAATATGAAAATAATCTGAAACAACCTCCAAACACATGTCAAATAAATCAATGGCTAGACCCTGGTAGGTTGTCTTAAATTCCTCAAAGGAAGGCAACAAAACTAAACAAGAGGTTTGGGTTCAAGGTAAGAATGAGGCACCTGTAAAGAATGCAGATCAAAGTGACTCAACAACAGGGAAATAAATCAGTGTATCTAAAATAAATATTACAGGTCAAGAGCTCACAGCTCAACATGTGCTGTGGGCCAAACCTTCTAACGATGCTTTTAAAATCTGGATCCTTTTCTGCTGCCATAAACACCTCTCAGAGCCCGTGCTGCATCATGCCATGTGAAGCCCACTCAAACCAATAATAACCTGTAACCTTGGAAACGAGGCACAGGCGCCAATAATTCTCGGCACACACTTTCAACACGTGTGCGGCTGGTGCGACATGCTCTCCGAGTGTGAAATACAACAGGGAGTCCGGCATTTCGAGGACAATTTCTTTTTAAGAGCCCTCCATTTGTATTTAAATAGAGATGGGAGCTGAGGGATAGAGATGGAAAGAGCGTGAGGGGAAAAAAAGGAAAGAAAGAGGATCCATCCGAGCGAGCCGTAGTTAAAGCCGCGGTATAAAAAACACTCAGTGTACTGTCAGGAATAAAAATAGATCTGCGCATATCCGCAGACACATACGGGCAGACAGATCAAATACTGAATTGCTTCTTTATGGTCACTTAAACTGACCTCGTCTCACGGCAGTGTATCCTAAAGGCCTCATTCCAGCTGTCCACCATATGCTGACATTCAAAACGTGTCCTGAGGACCCCACGGGGGTCACTTTGAATCTACAGAAGGTTATGCAGGGGAAAAAGGGGGAAATTATATATGTTTGTGTATGCGCACTGGTTGTGCAGGGCAGCCTTAATCCTGCATTTTACTTTTATATCCCCTGTAAAGGAGATTTATTTGCCTCTCATCCCCTTAAAAGTGAGTCTTTTATGAGTGGGCCACTGCAGTGGGCTTGGGTAAGTGATGCGCTATGGCTGCTCGGAGGCAGAGGGATGTCCGCAGGGAGCATGAGCCCTCTGAACTTGCGTCACATCTGCATTCAGCCCCATGCTTCACCTGGCTGCCTCTCTCTCTCTCTCTCTTTTCCTCTAGGGAGATTTAAAATAAGGATCAGGATGGATATTCAGCCAGATTCTTACTGCACACCAAGCAGCACAGTGGTTCTCGACTAGTTCGGCTTCACATTGGGTATCAATTGCTGACCCAAAACAGTACCAAAACTGCTAATCATACAAGAGTAAAAATTATTACTTAAAATCAAAATGATACCCCATCAATATAACAAAATGAACTATGAACTGAACTATGATGGTTTCACATTCTATGAAAAAACTAATAATTCAATACCTTGTGTGCACTAATTGTTTTTAAGAAATTAATACTTTTTATTCAACAATGACACATTAAACTGATCAAAAGTAACAGTAAAGACATATATATATATATA
>JAFVLL020018424.1:0-13603 GCA_021397915.2 Tor tambroides | reverse complement strand
GTCCAGAGTGAAAATAAGAGGAGTTAATGTGATCATGCTAAGCTCAGCATGTGAGAGGATATCGTTATTCTCTGCTTTGTGTTCAACCAAGGCATGCATTATTTCATGAGGTGACCATGGAGCTGCCCTAATCTGCTTAAGTGGATCATCCTGCCTAGGACAATACGGAAGGTTCCACCTCTCTTGATTTACATTTCTGTCATGCCTTTTTTATGACAGGTACGGAAACCTACAGGAAGGTTCTGTGCTCTTAGTGTAGCCTTGCGCACACCAAAGAACTTCCTCCAAGGACTTTGAACTGATGATTCCTGTCCATTTAAGGGAGGAACAAAGAATCAGGAGAAATTATGATGCAGAACATGTAAAGAGATGGACAATGAAACACTTAAATATAGATAAATGGGAGATGACTACAGCACACTGCTTTTGAAGTTGCTTCCCGCTCATGTGACACTAAGATCTTCTCACCTTATTCATACTTTCCTTTTGCTGCCTGAGTTCCTCTTCCAACGTGTGACGCATATGATCCAGCTCTTCCTGATTTCCATAAGAGAGGAGATATTAAAATGACCACATAACTAATGAGCCACAACTGAGGCATTACTATTAAGAGAAGGCTCCACATTTTAACACATATATTTCTTATTCAATATTATCATATTAATATGTACATTTTATGCATTTGCCATTTTATGCATTCAAGTTATACATTTTATCAATATGCTGATGTTGCTATAGGCAACAATAGGCTGATTTCACAGCTAGCATTTTCTGTATCCTAAATAAAATGTAGATATTATAACGGACTACCTGTTGATCTACACCTTTATGAAAACTATTACTGACATAAAATTGTATTTCTCGTAGTACCTGCAAATGCACCTCTCTGAGGTTGCCAGTGAGGGTCTGTGTGTCCAGTTTTCTTTCTGCAGCCTCCAGTCTCTCCAGGAGAGTGACTCTCTCCACCAGCAGATAGGCCACCTGCTCACTGGAACTGCTCTGACTGATCTCTGCTAGACCCTCCTGCTCCAGCATCTCCACCACCTCCTTACACTGGGAGTCTGACACATACAAACATGACTAAAGACCACTTACTGGACTTTAAGGACATTGTGCAGAATGCTAGGGCTATGCTCTTAACGGAATACTAGTCTACATATTGCATATTACAGTGCAGTATGCACTAAACACCGCAAACTATTTTTTATCACCTCAAAAATACAATTATTTGCATTTTTAATCTAATTCTAAGTTTTAAAAAAATAAAATAAAATAATAATAAATCTTCACACCAAAGAGTATAACTATCACAATAACTATAATAATCATTCTAATTCTAGAGATAATAGGAAAGTGCACCATAACTATACTGATAATGAGACAAAAGTACAATGATTTTTTACCAGCTGAAGAACGACAAAAACGTTCACAGCCAATCAGATTCCACATATTTAAGAACTTAGGCATTTAAAGCAACAGACAACATTACTGCAGCGTGTAAAATAATCAGAACATTAATGTCTGTTGGTGTATTCACTAATATGCCGTAGTTATTGTTATAGTTATTTTTATAGTTATTGTTCTTTTTGTGAACAGGCCTTGTTGAAGTTGAAGTTCTAAAACTGAAAATAAAACTAAAAAAAAAATGTAAAAAGAGAAATATGAAAAAAACAAAATAAAATATAAATGGGGGGAAAATGAATAAAAATGACAAAAGAACTTAAAATGATTGAAACAAACTAAAGTTAAAATGAAAATAAAAAAAATAAAAAAATTCAAAATATTAATAAATCCTATTATGTTGATAAATAATATAAATACTAATATTATGTAAACAATATTTAAATAATACTGGTAAAAACATCTTAATGCTTGGATGTCAGGTCAAATGAGAGAAGAAAACTGTGGCTGATATTACTTCCAAATCCAGGTCCAGCCAAGCACATTGCATTGTGGGATACATTAGTAGTATTCTACACAGCATTCTCTATAACATACTGTACATTGGACAAATGTAGTAGAAGATCTATGAGTTCTATGCATAGAGAACATTTACATACTGTGCACACTGCAGAATACTGTATGCATACTTATATTTAATACACAAGTATGCATAATGCAGAAATAGAATGAGTAGCATGCAACCAAACTTAGACCGCCATCTAGTATGTTAAAACCAATATGAGTTCAAACTCACCCTGTTGGTGTTTCATTAGAGCGAGCTCAGCACGGAGCTGTTCGTTGTCACGTTCGTACTCCGCTGCAAGAGATTCCCGCTCCTCCAGCATGTTTCGAATATGCTCCACGTAATTTTCCACCTTGAAAAAACCCATCAAACAACCCCACAGCAAAAGCATTAGCTACAGAAGCAGTGTGTTTTGGTCAGGAAACAGTGTGGTCATGTTACAGTGTTGATGAGGGAGACCATCCTTAGCTATTCTTTAAGGTGGGACGATGCCCGGCCTGCCATCTGCTGGCTCACCTCTCTCATCTCGCTGGCCTGCTGTGTGCGTAAAGTCTGCAGGTCTTCAGTGGCCGCGGTCAGGCTGCCCTCGCTGCGCTGGACCAAACGCCATAGGTGCAGCTCACGCTCCTCTGCTGGAGCCCCAGGGGACACACCGTCCCTCTGCAAGCGGAGGGTGAGCTCATCCAGCTCCTTTTCCTTAGGAGGAAACAAAACAATTAGCCTTTTTTTCTTGATGAGGCCTGGGTTACCCGACACCGTCTTCAACACCCTGTCACCCCGTCAACAGCACATCTAATTGCTCTGTGTTAAGTACATCTCAAAAGGTGCCTTATATCTCACTATACTGTCTCATTAAGCAGTGTTTCATAAATGGGGGGTTGGGACCCACTAGAAGGCCTTTAAACTTCTAAAGGTGCTGCAAAATATTTTAGAATGATTCTAAATGAATTCAATTTTTATTAAAATTTGTATTCTGCATATAGATCAGCGGTTCTCAACCACTGCAAACCTCAGCAAACTTCCAAGGGGGCCTCAAGATGCTTAAGATGATTTAAAATAAGACAAAACAAGATTTTAAATTAGCTATAACAACTATAAATCAAGATGAAAACTGACATTGTATTTTTTAATTTCAATTATTTTCCTCAACAACTATAATTCTTCTTAAAAACCAGGGTTCCCACTGCCCAAGAAAAACTGGGAAAAGACTTAAAAATTATTAAAATCATAAAGTCATGAAAATTTCTGTAATGAATACCTATTTGTAGATTAAACGCTAAATATTTTTAGTAACGTGCTGAGAAATTGCCTTTTAAAAATGACTTTTAAAAACATTATTCCATAATCACTAGAAAAATATAAATAATAAAAATAGAAGAAACTTTAATATAAGTTGAATATAGTTCTCTTATATTGACAGTGTAATTAAAAAACAAGCAGCTTATTACAGCGTTATTACAGCAGAAGTGCCAGAAATATCTTAGCCTACATGGGTGGCCTTCGAATATTGTCGTTGACAAATGGAGGCCTTGGAGTCAAAAAGGTTGAAACTTTATGAAATATAATTTAAACAGAGATACAAGAAAACCTTGGGGGTTACAAAAGATTGAGAATTACTTAAAGTTATTTCATTAGATTATTACACCTGTTGAAATTAAAAACAACTGCCCTTGTGTAGTTAAGAGACATCAGTCTATTTATGTATGTCAACATAACTACCATTACAAGCATATTGCATGATCTTCATTAACTAACATTTCATACGTATGTCATATTTATAAATATAAAAATGACGACACCATACCTCTCTTTTTTCCATGGCCGAGTACAGCTCAACTGGAGTCCGTGCATCACTTGCAAATTAGCCAAGAGTTTTTATGGGAACAAAGTTTAGATTGTGGTTTCAAGCATTTGCCTGCGCCCATGGCAGTCTCTGGACTAATCATTACTTTACTGCAAAACAAAAGAAAAGCATAAAACATACGCTTCAGCGCGTTCGTGAAGTTTGCATGCCTTTTAGTTGAACACAATACCGCTTAAGCAACAACGTTTATATACTAACAACGCTGCAACTGATCTTCTGCATAATCCAAAATCCATCATCATCCGTCATTAAATGTTTCTCTCACATATTCATAATTTATCTGCAGTCACGGGTGTATTTGAAAAGAATAATGTTGCTTCGGGCTCAACAGGCTTTTTTACTGCAATATAAAAAGTTTCCTAACCCTAGCACAGTGCAGTCCGCTAACTTTGGCTAGCGGGCTAGTTCGCAGGTATTATGCACGAGCTTCTTTTCATATCCTCCAGACGCCTGATAAAAATAAAACAAATTACGATGGTCGTTGTCCTTCAAAATCGAAGAAACAGTTAATGATGTCTGTCTGTTTGCAAATATTGATGCAACAGTAGAATGTCGTATCTCCTGAGGCCTACCAAGTGTTTTGTTGCAGCTGCTCGCAGTAGTTTGTACCGAGCGCCTAGGCAACGGGTTAAACCACTACAGACAAACAGGGAGAGAAGGATGCGCTGAGAAGTTGAGGTTTCACGTTAGCCCAGCAGATGACGGTGTTTGCTCTATAAATCAATAAGCAACAAAAGTAAAATGTAAATACAGCACTGAACGACTTAATTTATCTATCTTACGACTTATCTATCTATCTATCTATCTATCTATCTAATCTCATCTCAGGTCTGAAAACCCATTTTTCTTTAATGCGGTATCATCAGGGTGAATTGAAATAAGTGAACTGGAGTATAAAATGTATCAAATATAATTTTATTAAAGTAAATTAAATGTGGGTGGCATGCTGTAAATCATTACCTGTACAAATCCTAAACTATGTCTAAACTAAAACAAACATTAAAAAGGTTTTCCTACACTTATACACTGGGTAAGTGTTAGATCTAAATATCAAATTTAACACTAGATCAAAAAAGATTTAAAGTGGAGGAATTGGACATTCATTTATGGCACAGTATTTTGCATGTCATTCCACAACAGAAGCATAAGAGCTTTTATATGATGGAAGTCCTCATATGTGTAAAGCCAGACATAATGTACAGTGTGCTTGCACAGTCAGACAAAGATTTTATATTATCCACCAGCTGCATTAATTTCCATGTTTAGTTTAGCCCTGTTTTTCCACTCTTAATTAAAACACATTACAAGATTCAGATTTTAATTTAAGAATAAGAAAATGCAGAAAAAATAAAACAAACATTTCAATGCAAACAAGTCCTTACATATCTAGTTTATATATATATATATATATATATATATATATATATATATATACATACAACAGGCATGTTTTTCTAAAAGAATGTGCTTTCCTGGGTGCATAAAGTTAATAAAACAATTTGTTTAGTGTAGTAAAAAAATATCTCATTATCATGAATTTACAATGACATATAATAATGTAAATTGACCAGTTTTTTCAAGCTCATTCACTTTCTCCAAACATAACAGTGCAACTTTTTTCTGTGGTATCTGAAATTTGCCAGATAATCACCGAAGTCTCTCATAACAACACACTCTCTGCCCTCATTTTCTGGTGATATTGCAGCTTTTGAGCTCATAGAAGAGAACATATGCCTGATTGGACTGAAGCTTCTCCTCTGTTATTTCACCAACACTGTGAAAGAAACAGAGCATTAATGTTTACACATTTCCTCTGCTGTATGAATGAAATGAAATATTATTTCTTTATTACGATGAAAAAAATCCTAACATCATTAAACGAACAAATGATATAATTTGTCTATATTATCTCTAATAGGAGCAAATTACTATTCTTGTATATCACGTGAGAAAACTGGCCTTTAAATACCATTATTTTATTGCATAAAAAAGGTCAGAGAAAAAACTGCACCCACCATGAGTCATTATAGTAGCACCAGCCCTCCTCCTCTCGACATGCAGCCGTGTAGTGACCCATATTTACTGTGCCTGAATGATTGCATACTGCATAAAGATCATACAGCACTGGACCTGAAAGCAAACATTCAGTAATATTTCAGTAACCAAAATTTATATTGCATATGATACTTAAGATATTATCAGCTCACCGCAGTCAACAGGTCCAAATGGCCCTAAATCCAGCCCATTCAGGGGGAAAGAAACTGCCACTGTGCTCTTTGAGATTGAGTACCTTGACATGGCAAATCGATTTAAGTCTGAGATGGGAAGTTAAGTCAATGTACCTTTTGTAAAGCATGTACTTGGTCACAAGACCTTACACTTACTGCTCCACACCACAGATAATTATCATTTGACTTACTGAAAAGGATACGTATTACCAGGATTCTAGGAAACCATTGGATAGTCAGTCTCTTTGTGCTCTCAGTGCGACGGTTACACCGCTCACACATCTAAGAAAAATACAGATCCATGGGTATCAGCAAAAATTCCCATTTTAAATGCAAGCAAAAACTGGCCATGCTTTGCACTCACTGGTGAGTTTTCTTTATCAAGTTTTTCTTCTTGTGAAAAGAGATTTAGACACTCTTTCAGTGTGACAGTTCGTCCATAATCACTCTTCTGCAATACACACACAAACAAAAATGATGACACACCATCCGCACAATGCCAGAAGGTGAGGACAGGGCCTGGGAGCGTTACCTTTGGGATGGGGAGTGACAGGTCGCAAAACACGTCAAAGGTGTTGGAGTAATGGGAGCAGACTGAACAGTGCAAGGAACTGCGCAGCTGACCGGAGAACAATTCTGTGACAGAAGGGAACAACTATTTGAGCACCAGGTGCACCAGGATTTAAAATGATCAGAAGTAAATTACAAAAAAAAAAAGAATGGGTTTATTTTTTTATTGTATTTTCTAAATAATCAATAGACTCGAACAATAAAAATATACATTATGATGATGATCACAATTATATATTTTATATTAACAGTACTTCTCACATACAAAAGTACACTCAGTACACTCACATAAAAAATAAAAAAATCTATAAAATCCAGAAATGTATTGAAAAAAAAATGTAAGCATGAATAAGGTGTTATGCAAACAAAATAGTTGTGTCATGCCACAGACTGATAGGTCTTTTACATGCAATCTAGAATTCATATAATTTACTACATGACAAGAGCTGATTGGCCGCTGCTGATTCTGCAGCCAATAAGACTGCTTGCTCAACATTTAAATAGTCTGATTCAGGGTTTGCTGTAAGCTGGTCCTGTAGTGCATTACAGGAAACCCTCCACCTCCCCCAGCTCCACATGTCTAGATCTGCTATGAGATTTATATACGCCTATTCATGCTAAATTATCCATTAATATTATTGGTAAAACTGATTATTATAATATCATTATTTTAACAGTGCTACTGCTTACCAACAATTTTACTGTCATCCCTGTCAAGGTGCCTCTGCCACATTGCAAATGCCTCCTCTGAAATCCTGCAGGAGACAATAAGTGATTTAAAGGCTCTAAATGACTCCAGATAAATTTGCTCCTTTCAAGATCTGTCTCTTTGTGGAGTACCTGAATCGTGTGTATGTTGGTTCCTTTATTTCCATAACTGCAGGATGTTTGGATGGACGACGGTTAATTTCTGTATGAAGCCTGTCCAGGAGGAACCGCAAGAACTCCTGAGCATCCTGCTGACTGTGTGAGTGGGAAATGAAATGGATATTAGATGATTTGTCTGCAAAATATTATATATACATAACAACTGAGAAGGACATCTCTAAACACCAGTACCCTAGCACATATTTTAAATACAGTGTTTATCAGAGAAAT
This sequence comes from Tor tambroides, assembly GCA_021397915.2. Taxonomy (NCBI): domain Eukaryota; kingdom Metazoa; phylum Chordata; class Actinopteri; order Cypriniformes; family Cyprinidae; genus Tor; species Tor tambroides. The sequence goes on along the minus strand of JAFVLL020018424.1, from coordinate 5,877 downwards.
CTGAATAGATATCTGTAATAATTTGCATTGAACATACCTATAGCCACTGAAGTAAGGCACTGACTCTTTAAAGACGTGATAAAACTTCCCAGGATTCACTGTGGTTTCCCCACCATCACATTCCCACAAGCCAGCCAAAACTTTAGAGAATTCTACAATAAAGTCATTAACAAAAATATTTAAGAAAGTAGATAAGAAGTAGAGGAATGCCTGATTTTAAAATCATTAAACTGATAGATAAAATGTAAAATAAAAATTCACATTCACATCTTTTTAGCATTATTTTTAAATAACCATGCAGCCCCAAACCACTCAGATTTCGATTTCCCTTATTACTAATGTTTAAAATGACAGCTGAAGTGTGCTTACCATTCATGAGCACAGGTTCCTGGTTGGAGTGTTTGTCCTGAAGGTAAGTTCTCATCAGGCAGTAGTCCCGAAGACTACGAGTGTGAGAGAGACACTGCACGATGGCATTAAGGAAACACTGCAAACAAAAGAGAACATCTGAATATGTATGGGAGAGATTTTTTTCTTGCAAACATAAGCATTAAAACCTCTTTGAATTAGAACATACAGTATTTCCAACGTTACGCAGTCCAACTTGTCCATTTCCCAGTTGCAGCTCTTTCTGTAGGATGAAAAATTACAGCAAATGACTGTCAGTGTGACTTCCTCAATTACATCACAAGCGGCAACAGGTTTGCCATTTACTGTCCCTCCTGCAGTGACTGAGCGTCCATTTATAGGTCTATGATCCAATTATAACAGAGAGGGAAGACACTATCACTGAGGTTAAGACCAGATATACTTAACTCGAGGTGAGCACCTACAGGTGCCAAAACACATGTATTTTATGTTCTTTTTTATAGTATTTATTAATATAGTTTGAGATAAGCTAAGCCTATTGCTTCCAGCATATAAGAGTTGACAGGATAGGCCTATATATAATAAATGCCATGTCTAAAACTAACTAATATGGCAGGTTTTAGACAGAATTTGTCAATGGCATAACACTGCTTCACCTCGTTGTCTGTCACCAGCAGGAGTCCCATGATGGATGTGTATAGTACAGACTTTGAAATGTCCACGTTCTCTGGCTGAAGGCCATTTTGAGTGACCAAGGTTCGGCACAGGGCCTGACACGAGTTGTCCATTGCAGTGGATTCGGCTCTTGGCATTACCACATCTGTGTGCCGTGCAACCCTGCCAATGATCCTGTGAATGAAATCATGAGTAATTATAACTCCTTTGAATATCTTATTCATTAAGCAACAATATTGATCATTCTATTGCTAAAAACTTTGGTTTGTGATTCAGTCCAGCACTGTAGCATGAATAATCATTATGGTCACATTCTTTGACTATGTCAGTTTTGCAATGATTTTATGTTCATTAAACATTTTATGTTCAGTCAAGACATTTATTTAAAAATAAGCCAATTAATTAAAGGCCACTACATGATCAGTTTTAACTGATTTTGACTGACTTGTTCCCATTTAAAGTGAATAAAAAGAGAAGTAATAATTCTCTTGGCTATAGACAAGGCAGCACTTTTACAGTAGCTGGACTTGGATATAATATTGACCAATTAGTTTAAAAACATTAAAATAGCAGAGGGAAAGAGAGAGAGCACTGAGCGTTGGGAAATTAAAAACAAAACAAAACAGCAAAACAAAAACAAAAAACGTGTTGTTTCTTTAAAAGGTATATTTTCAATAAAATTGCATTAATTACATAAATTGATCGCATAAACATTTGTTTACTCACCCTTAAAAAGTATCGTCTACACTTATTTTCCGACTGATGGTCAATAGGCGCCAGTGTTTCTATCCAAACATCAAGCCCAATTTGAAAGTGTATAAGCGTTGCTGTGCTCTCATTACACCTGCTGTTCACCTGTCTGTCCTGTCGCTGTGTTTGTGAACGAGCTTTAATCAAGGCTAATCTTTCCTCTCTCTCTTTAGGACCTTCTATAGTTAGCCACGTCTTCGCCTTTGCTTAAGAACAGCTTTGACACTGAGAGGAGACACGCTACTCACAGTCACTAATAGTAAACTACAACTGCAGCACACTATGAATAATTACTGGAAAGTATGCCAGTATCAATGTTAATGGAGAAAAATAGTCTTAACTACCTACTATGTATTAGTTGGCGAAAATAGGGTTAGGTGGAGTGGGAAGTTGCGGAAGTCAAAATCGCTGTATTTTATTTTGAGTAAAAAGTTGACGCAATGTATACTTTGTATGCTTATGTATCCATAAAATATACTTTAGCATCTTAATTCATCTCAATATTGTATTTTTGTTGAACATATTTCCTTGTCAAAAAAAGGTTCAATAATTGGCAGATAACAACATGACTGAGAAATATCAATAAAAACTAGTAAAAGTGAAGCACTAATCTAATAAGTGAAATTAATGTTATTAACATTCCTGCTTTGAAAAAAAAACAGATCCAATTTTATGGAGGTTGTCAGTTTATTGAAAACAAAACGGTAACGATTATGCACTGAAATGAAAATGAGAATGAACACCTTTTTTATAAGTGGCACAGAATAGCCTATGTACGAATTAGCCACCTCGTAAAATATGTACGAATTGCCGTGAGATCGGGCTGCTGTATTTTTGCAACTTTGGGGCCACCTATAGTTAAATGAGTGGAATTTACTGTCGTAAATATACTACTGTCGTAATAACAGTGGATTGCTGTACACTTGCGTTTATTGCTGCCATAAAGCAATTCGCCTTTTTAGCAAGAATGTCGTACTCGCTCTCCAAACTTATACTCCTAGAATACACACATGAGGGGATCGTAGGAAAGAAGCTATTCGCCTTATTATAAGTCACTGTACCATCAGAATGATTTTGAAACTGACATTTCAAGGTAAAACATAAATACAGTTGCTTTATATCAAGAGAAAATAAGCATTTAGGCTAAATTCAGGTAAAAATCAGTGAAAGACTAGCAGAACTGTTAAGCCCTGATGCTACCAAAGTAAAATAACAAAAAGGCTGTATTCATCTAAGATCAGTTACCGTTCAGATTGCACAAATGTTGTTGTTTATTAACTATATGAAATATGAAATAGAAATGGAGCGCAGTTTAAAGGAATGAGGAACTGAGAGATGGTTCCCATGGCCCATAGCCTAAAACATTTTCAACAAATATCACACAGTATTCTCAATTTAAAAAAAAAAAAAAACAACAACAACAACAACAGGTTAAGCAAGAAGCATAAATCTAATATAAAATATTCTCCTTATGAGACATCTGACACCAACAAACATCCACATGTGAAGTTTACAAATATAGCTACATGACGTTATTCTCACAGTTTCTAGACAGGGTGTAAGACAGCAGTCATCTCATTTGTCCTGAGAAAGTCGGCTGTCACAGTCACAATAACAGTGTAATTCTGTGTTTGTGAATGAACCATTGAACTGGAAAGCACCGGTGGGCCCTGGTCTATGTGTCTGGCATCTCCACATCAGAGTTAAGGTTGAGTTCAGCGATGTTGTTATAGAGTGCAGGGTCAGGGCTTAAACGATCGGAGGGTTTGCAGTGGCTGCTTTGAGCCTGTCTGTCCCGTGACTGGACCATTGCTTGGCGCAGACATGAAATCCACTGCTGCTTATTGAAGGAGTCATTAGCCTGCAGGCTGTAGGATTGAGACTTGGAGCGCCCTGTGGCACTCACGCGAAAACAGTTCTTCACTGGGAGGGAATTAGAGGTAAAATGTGGAGTTAGAATGAAGTGAAAGCACTTGAACACCTCCAATGTCAAATTAAAAGCATAGAATTACAAAACAGTTGAATATATAGCCTCTAATGCATGCATTATAAAAGCAATAGTAAATTAAAATGAACTTGTTAGTATTATTATTATTTTTTAATTATTTTAAAACATTTTAAAATACTGAACATTTTAAATAGGTCTACTGAATAATTTAGGTATGTTGCATGTGAAAAGAATTTAACTCAACACTTTTGTCAAACTAAATCATTGGTATGAATGTAACTGTTTTAAAATAATGTTTACTCACTAGTAAATTTAAGACATTTTTAGTGCAAGAAAAAATTGGTCTGTTCTAGTGCTGTCAAACGATTAATTGTGATTAATCGCATCCAAAATAAAAGTTTTTGTTTACATAATATGTGTACTGTTTATTTATTATGTATATATAAATACACACATACAGTATATATTTTGAAAAAAAAATACAGGTATATACATTTATATATTTATATTATTATATTTTATATTATATATATATATATATATATATAAATATCTTTAATATATAAACAACATTTTTCTATATATACACATGCATGTGTTTGTATTTATATACACATAAATATACACAGTAAACACTCATATTATGTAAACAAAAACTTTTATTTTGGATGCGATTAATCACGATTAATTGTTTGACAGCACTAGTTTATTCAAATTCAAATCTCTTCAATTTTAATCATTTAATTGCCATCTATTAAAAGGCGTGCATGCAAACTGGAAAAAATGTAACCAGGTTACCTTAATTTTTCTTATTTTTTTAAGCAACTGATAAATCAAAATTAATTTTTTCATTTTTTTATATTTTAAAACATTAAAATACTGAAAATTTAAAAATATTATATTATATAATATAAAAAAACATAATATACAGTGAAAAGAAATTAAACACTTTGCTGATGTTAAATAATCGGTTTATTCAATTTCAATTGTCCTGTATGCATCATATGTTTTCAACTAAAAAAATTATTATAAGTGTAAGATGCAATGCTGCTACCTTTGTCATTGCCTGTAAAAGCCCCACGAAAGGATCCAGAGCTGCTTGGCTCTCCATCAGGTAGGTCCTCCAGATGGAGGTGAGCAGCTGGGAGGGGCTGACGATACACCTGGAACTGGACTGGTCCTTCCCTATCCTGTGCCATTGGTCGGGTCAAAACCAATACCAGCTCAAAGAGGAACACATGCAGCTTCTAGAGAGGAGAAATGAGAAGGAAAATATCTGTGTGGATTGTTGTGTGGAAACACTAAAATGATCTGCTATACATTTGTTGAAAAGATAAAATATCAATTCAGATGAAAAACACGCAGTTACCTGTCCTTTAGTACTCTTCAGTTCACCATGGCAGTATAAAAAACGAGATGCCTGGATTTCTGGAACCCTCTGGCTGTCTTCTGAGTAGCACAGCCCCCGTCTGTAAAACTGACACTCAGCCTCTCCAGTTTTAAGATTGACTTCTGTTATAATCCTTTGGATTAGTTCCATCTGAGGTAACAAGAAATAAAAGGATATACTAGTTGCATTGTTGCAACATTAGGTGGCAGGCAGGGTTGCCAAGTCCACGGTTTTCCCGTGGAATTGGGCTACTTTAACACTCATTCTGCAGGATGTTTTTCTTGTCCGCGGGTTGAAGCGACCCCAATAACATGATATTTAGCCCCAGGAATGCAACTTTCATTCTGGGAACCCCACCAAAAAACTTGTATTTTACCTGCCGGAACACAGAATGTGGCTAATTTTAGGCTAGTTTTGAGTAGCAATTGGGTGGGTTTTGCTGTCAAAATCTGGCAACCCTGGTGGCAGGTCTTGAAAAGTGAATCACTGAATCACTCAACCAATTGTTTACAGGCAACAATAAAGGTAGCTGCATTGCATCTTAACATCCTAGCATACTACCCTTACTATTTCTCCAATATATTTATATGGCACACATATGGCTTCATGTGTGAATAATTTCATCAATCACTCCACTCCACACCATTTTGTTCAAAATGTTAACTGAGTCCCAAATGATGCACTATACACTATGCACTTATGCACTATATACTTATGCACCCAACCATGTAGTGCAGGGGTAGGC